>CM070102.1:19227366-19479866 GCA_036178185.1 Liparis tanakae
GAAATACAAATGTGATGCAAAAAATAAATACTTTCATACTTTATTGTCTGTGGTGTTTCCTCAGGATGAACAGTACAAAGCCAACGTTATAATCTGCTGTTCAGATGCCTCTAATCGTTATCGTCGCAATACATCATTTATAATCTAGATTATAATGATGATCTCGTTGTAATTAATCACGCAACATATATGGAGCGTTATTATGTGCTTTACTTTGTTGCAGATCTACTTCTTTCTTGGTGATTAGTAAATGTATATAAAAAATACATGAAGAGCTTTCAAGTATCTTCCGACTAAACATCATTTATTTGACAGATAATATACTTTACAGATTATGTCTTGTAACTTGTAGAGGTGTAATGTCCATTCTTTTTTTTATACCAGAAAACAGAGTAAAGTCTAAAATCTATTTGTTCTTCTTTTTATATTGAGTAATATATATAGTATTCTATATGCCACTTTGGGCAAAAAAGACACAGCTGAACATCAGAAATCGGATATTGTTGTCAAATGTTTTCTCCGTTTGTCTCTTTTTACAACTTGCACATCTCCAGCTCGAGGATTATTTGCAGGGACGCTCATGGACTCGGCATTACGGGAATAAATGTCACTTACGCGGAGCTAAAGAACACGTGCGAGTCATGATATATGTTTTTGGCTGCAGCGTGCACGAGCTGCGCGGACACAGCGACCGGTGCGCTGCTCAGACCCTCCAACCACCTGCAGGTCGTCCCACCTCACCTGTTGGGTTTCCATCACCTGTGTTGACAGCTACTCGAGTAAAACCACTAAAGTAAGTAACATAACGTCTGAGTACCATAATGCATTCAATTAGTTAACCAATGTGTTTGTTCTATACATTACAAACGAAATAATAGACTATACTATGATATACATTACATATAATGCATATAGTCATTTTCCACATAAAATGCTGATGATATTGTTAGAATTTGAGTGAGTATAATGTATTCATCACACCTTTCTTTTTTTACTTTGCCAGCTTCAATGAAGTAACAGATAAGTCCATTTTAGCACGCGCGCACACACTTCATCATGTCATGGACGACCTAGCGGTGGCATGATGCCGCAGCCTCATTGGGTACCGGGTCTGTGTGGACCAGTGGACCGCCACCAGGCACTGCCCCAGGATCAGGGACGAGGGAAACAGCTTTACATCACAGGGACGTTATCGACATATTAAAGAACACCATCGGTATTTATTTTTTTTACAGTTTATTATTTGAACATAATTTGCCCCACATTTCATTTAGAGCCATTTGTTTACTCTTGTGAATAACAAACACGTTGGTTGTTATATCACAAACAGCTCTGACGGACTGATTTTTATAACACACATATCTCTAAATGTGTTGACAAAACGCTGCATTTTATTAAGTAAAAAAGGAGCTCCAATTGGAAGAACTGAAAAGTGTGGGTCCCTGACATTGACTTTTGGTAATTTAAAATAAGAGTCAGGCAGCAATCACTTCAATGTCACCACTGCAAAAAGATGAAAAATCTTTATTTATAGGTACATTTCACCCTGTGAATCTTACAGCTCAGCTCCTCTAGACACCAACAACCAATATTCAACACCGAGCAGGTGCATTGTGTTAAATGAACCAAACGGAAGAACTCGACTAAATATAATACTTTTATGAAAAAACAAAAACACACCGAGTTACAGAAAACATAGGCTGAAACATAATACATTAAATTTCGAGATTTAGATTTTAGAACAGATCTTAATCAATAGTTTGTGAACAGTCCTGTGGGGCATTAATTACCATTATAAAAAAACAAAGAAAAAGGACCCATGTATTTTAGAATGCCAGGGGTAATAACAATGTGAATGAATTTACTTCTAAAAACGTTTTACTCATTGGCATAACTCCAAACATCATTTTAAAAAGAATGTCAAAAAAGAGCCTCGAGCTATGAAGAAATTAATTGTGAAAAAGGCTCATTTAACGAGAATGGAAAACATCCACAATAATTCAGACACACTGGGACACAGAAGCCTGGTGAGGTTAGGTCCATTGACCCGGGTGTCTAGGGCACATCTTAATTCACAACACAGAGCTCAGATGCTATACAACACATTCTCGTGTTGTACTAACAAGGGAGGTTTGACTGAATGTAAATACAAGGCAGGAGATTACTACAACGTGCACACATCAAAAAGAAAGAAAAAAAGAAAGTACTCCATCAAAAAAATTGATTGGAATCGTGTCAAAAAAGAATTCCTGGTTTAAAAAAAGAAAAATTTACAAAACAAGATGGTCACATCCATCCTCATACGACCTCCTCTACAGTCCCACTATTGTCAGACGGACATCAGTAACGGCGGCCAAAGGCTCCGCCCTGCAGGCCGCTGCCCTGCATCAGCTGGTTCTGCCTGTTGAGCGCTCCGGACAGGGACTGAGACGTTCCTGTGTTCATGAAGTTTCCGCGGCTGGTGGACAAAAAATACAGACAATGACCGATCCTGTTACATCAAAATGTAATAAAAACACAAAAAAGGAGGCATAAATACAGCCGATATTCACTCCTCACCTTGCCAGTCCTCCACGAGCAATGTGGCTCTGGCCTGGGATGGCTCCGTCTCTACCTGAAACATCAAAGCAAAAATTCAAACCTAGTATAGAGACCATTTGCCATTACGTATTAAAACTAGAGTTTCAGGGCGCGTTGCACCATCATCCCTCGGATTTTTACTATCATTTTGTTATCTTCCACTCCAATCATCAGAGGGCTAAAAGTTACTTTACTTTGAAATGCACATCATGGTATCATGAAAAAAATCTAAAAGTCAGTAACCAGACAATCATTACACACACACGATACAACACAAGGATTAGTACTTTGCCATGTTCTGTCGCCATCTATTTTCCGACTAGAGTCCCAGTCTCGACCTCCTTCCCTAAGACAAAAAAACAACAAAAAACATTTAAATGTCTTTCCTCCGGGAGAAATGTGCCAGCGCTAGACACTAATTAGGTTTTTGAGTGTCTTGAACTGAAGCCTCACCTGGGGTTGACGCGTTTGTCACAGCCGCCAGTCCAGGAGTCTCGGCCTTCTCTTCCATGTCTCTCTGACCTGTCTGAGAAGTGCTGAAAGAAACGACACAAGACAGTTACGATTCACTCACTGTGTTCCTGCAGTTGCGAAACTTTGACTGAAAACATTTATCCATAGTGACAGTATGAGGTCGCACATGCACCACCACACGCATGACCATTCAGTTACCCGTTCTGCCCATTGAGGGCTTATGCTTTAGATGTAGCGAGTGCATGAGTTGCAACACTTCCTACCTGACTGTCTCTGTCTGTAGCCACGCTACGAGTGTTGTCTCGCCTGTCCATCATCAGGTCGTCTTGGTAACGGCCCCGGTCTCTGTGGTCAAAGTCCTGATAACGTTCCTGACGACCGAAGTCTGAACGGCTGTAGCGGTCATCAACGGACATGCGCTTTTCGGGCCAGTCGTCTTTCCTAAAAGAGAAGCAAGCAACGACGTCAAGAAGTTCATCTGCTGAGCTGCTCTATCCATCCCATATCTACACCACACACTAAACATCTGGAGAATTTGTATAAGATTTTTATTACTTTTGGTAATATTTTTAATGACCGAGAAGCCAATCTCTGCCAAGCAATACATCCGTTCGTCATCACTACACGGTCGGTTATTATTTACCTGCCATCGGTATCATAGGGCCTTTTCACAGAGCGGCGGTCCTGCTCAAAGCGCAGCTGCTCCTGCTGCCGCCGCAGCTCGTCGCGCTCCCTGAGGATCCGTTCCTGCTCGCGCCGCCTCTCGTACTCGATACGAAGCCTTTCCCGCTCCAAGAACTGACGCTCCATGCGGTCGGCGTCGAGGCGCTCCTTCTCGACCTGGGAGTCAAACGGGCACAGTGAGAAACACGCCACTCGTGGGGAAGTAAGGCTGACAAGCACATTTCATTGATATACGGGAGCAATTTGTTTCTTTCTGTAAATCAACAGTGTAGATACAAAAATAATAGAAATGTGGGTGATGTGTGACTAACAGTACCTCCAGCCAGTTTCTCTTCCGGATCAAGTGCTTCCTCTCTTCTTTCTCTCGGAACAGACGGATTCGTTCGCGCTCGCGGTCCGGGCGGTTGTCCCGGTCGCCCCGTTCACCCCGGTCGCTGAAAGAAGACGTCAAAAGATCAATCTCCCAGCACCACATGTACATGTTTTAAATACAGCTTAACGGTGTCAAGTGTAAAATCACATTGTAGAAACTGCTGCTAAAGATCATTTATTCAGCCTTCAACAAGGAAGATGTTTAGAGCCCTCATTGGCCAAGTCAATTAAAGTAAAAAACTAACGTAACAAAGATCTTTATTCAAAGTGAATTATGTTACCAAGCCCAATAGCGAGGGTCAGAGAGAATGGTCCTTACGTGAATCTGCGTCTCTCCACCTCTCGGACCTCTCGCTCTCGCTGTCTCTGCCTCTCCTTCTCTCTCTGCTCCTTGATCTGGTCGAACGACAAGATTTCCTTCTTCTCCTTACTGGGGGACTTGCGGTCCCGGCTCTTTGTTTCCTGGAGAGAGGAGATAATGAAAGACGACGCAAGATAGCATAAGATAGCAACCTTTTCTGCTGCCATGTAAATGACTACGGTGTATTTTAGAGCCATCTTATGAGGAGGAAGCTTTTGTTTACGTACCCGTTCTTTGCTTTTGGCTTTGACGCTGATGACAGGCTCTCCTTTGGATTTGTCCATAACTACAGTCCTCTCATTTCGTCCTGTCAAAACAATTGATAGTCAAGAAAATAGGAAAATGTTTGGGAGAAGCGTCCCGTTTTACTTTTATTTTGTTTTCATACAAGCTGGAAGTGATCACACATTTCTCACCTTTGTCGTCTTTGCCGTCTCCCTCAGCCTTTTCATCCTTTCCTTCAGATCTACAGAAAACATGACCGGTTGAGCCAGTGCAGTTTCAAGTAACATTTTAAAAACAGTTCAGTGAATGGTTTACCTTTCTCCCACACAGCTGATATCCTATCCACACTTAGAGTTGTGGTTGTAGGTTATTACTGCAATATGCCATTCTAAAAATGTTTGTTCACCCGTCATATTTAATTACCCACCGGACCAAAATACAGAGCAGGCGGGGCTTTTTTTAATAGAAGACTATTCTCAGAGAAGCAACAGCTTGCACGTTTTCTTACTTGGAGTCAGAGGAGTGTCTCCTGTCAGACTTCTTGGGGTCGTTCTTGTCTGCTGGCTTCTTCCCCACAGGCTCATTTTTAGCCTGCAATGTTTGAACCGGAACGCGTTTATTCCCAAAAGCTGAATGAACATATTACACGTCACACTGATCATACCATGCAATGAAAATGAATAAAAACACCTCTTTGTTAGGTATCTGATAACATGTGCTCTTTAACTAAATCAATTTCTGGATTATAATATTCAACAAAATGATACAACTAGCTAATGTAACAATATCCTGTTACCTACTATTAGACTGTCGCTACAAAGTGCCATAGACTTCAAGGATGACATTTACAAACTCCTCTATTTTAGAGAGCCTCACCCTCAAGATTACATATCAACTTTTGGGCTTTGTTTTCTTCATCTTAACTTTTATCTTAATGACCCAAGCGTATGTATTGCTCAAGGCAGAAATGTAGTGCAATTCCGATTCACTCAGATCTATACGTGATTATGTGGGTGGGATCACAGCGACACTCACCCGCTCCACAGAGATCATCCTGCCATGCAGCTCAGTCCTGTTGAGGTGGCTGATACACTTGGTGGCCTCCTCTGTTGAAGACATGGTGACAAAACCATAGCAGCGAGCCCCGGGGCTCTTGGCGTTGGTCACCACCTTAGCGCCAACAACCTGCAGGAAAGGGACAGATAGAGGGGCGCAGGGACAAATGGGTAGAGAAGGCCAGGGAATATGAAATAAATGAATAAAGTCCAACATTTTAGAGCAAATACAAGAGATGTGTAAATCCTCTGCCTTTTGAGGACGGTGCGGGATAGTCTGTAGACTAACCTTGCCATATTTGCTGAAGAGAGTCTTCAGATCAGTCGCTCTTGTAGTGGAAGACAGACCACTGACCCACAGATTACGGCTATTGCTTGCTGCAGCACTTCCAGCGGCTACGAAAAACAATAAATTAAATGAACATATAATCCACTAGATTTGAAGGACGGACCTAAAAATAAACTGTATCCACACCCTTTTCATCTTTTGACTCAGTCTTGCCATCTTTCTCCTCATCCTTCTCTTCAGGGCTAGAGACAAAGAAAAAAAACAATGAGAATACAGCAGGGAAATACCTGGTATCCCTCCTCATACATGTGTGTCCACTATGTGTTTTATGGTATAATATATAACTGACAGTGACCAGCCCATCATGTACCAGAGTGCAGTGATTTAACAGTGAGTAAATGGAGCTATACCATATGCCAATCCGAATACTCGTTAATTGGTAATTAAGTGGGATAGGTGAGCCTAAAGAATGACAAATGAAAACAAAGACAAATGCACAGAACGGTGTTTACCTCCAAAGAGCATCCACATTTTGCTAGCACAAAGGAGCCAATGCAACAGAGATAGCCATTTTGGTTTTCTAGTAGACAGAAAGCAACAAACCTCTTTTTCTGATCATCGCCCTCTACAGAAGAGGACTCTTTCATTGTGGAGGCTGAGTCCGCAGCAGCTTTCTCTTCTGTCTTCTCATCCTCCTCCTCCCCCTTCTTAGACCCCATTTCTGAATCAACAGTTTCACCCACATCGCCTTGTTCGCTTACACTAACAGCCTGCGAGCTTTTGTTTTCAGCGTCAAATGTCTCTTCTGGGGCATTCTGGTCACCCCCAACCTCTTTGGTGAGAGTCTCAACAACATCCATGGCGTTCTCCGCGTCTCCAGAGGCGAGGTTCTCGGACTTGGCACCGGTGTCGGACACATTGTCTTCCCCTCCGGCGGTGGCAGCTTGCTCTTCTTCAGGGCTCGTCCCGAGGCTCTCGTGGTGATCTTCGTTAAGTGGCTCAGATAAACAAGAGCCGGCTACTTTGTCATTTTCTACGGATTTAACAGGAATAGAATGGCAGAGTTTAATCACTTCTGAAACACAGCAATGGTTAACGAGGAACTGGCAAGGCCTGGATTAGGAACGTCATGACCACTGGCTTGTGCTCTTAGAACTATGTCTTAAAACGATGAAGCAGACCCTAACGAGAGACTGGAAGAGAACCCGAAGGCTGTAGGACAACTCGGCAACTAACACTCGCGCTCATTTTTCAAGTCCAACCACGTCACTGTGTTGACCTGATCCAAAGCAGACGAAGAGTTCAGTGCTGAAGAGAGCCACAAGATCAGTGGTGCAGCAGCAGATTCTCGCTGCGGTCCATCTTCTTTCAGCCTTTGACTTTATCCTGTGTCCATTCGTGGTGAAGACATGAACATTGGCTCAAGTCCAGTGCTTTCTTATCCAGATGATTTCCAAGTCAGTCTTTAAAAAGTCTTGTGATAGTTGACGAGTCTTGATGCATCTTCATTGTCTTGTTCTTCGTGTGGCAACCTAGAAACACTGCAATCACCTGCAACAGCTCACACCTCCCTGACCATGCCATAATTGCTGCCAGTGTGCATCAAATTGTTAACCACGTTATGTTAACTACATAACTGGCAATATTTTTACCAGGTAAATTATTAATTGTGATTAACTAAATTTCAACACAAAGCCAGCAATTTCCTTCGGGCTTCCAGTCTCTCTTCCTGGTTGAAACTAAGTGTTTGCATTCCTAAATAGATTCCGCTACCTTTTTCCAAACCATTTTCTACAGTACCTGTTACTTCTTGCACGTCATCGGCATCTGGATCCTGATCCTAAAAGAAAGGAATGTCTTAATGAAGGAGACCGTTTACATTACCAAAGCTTTATATGAAAAGGAAATATTTGTGAGGGAACATACCATATTGATTGATGAGGATGGCGTTTGTTCAGTCTGATCTAACATCTCAGACTCCATCTGTGAAATTAGATAGAGATGCAGTCATATTAAAAATTGGCATTTAGACAGATAAAGATACAATATGAGAAGATAGGTTTGTAGTCTAATTTCTCACCTCTGGGCCTCTTGCTTCATCTTCTGACTCGAGGATCTTGTTGTCATGATCTTCATTCAACAGCACATCGTCGTCGTGCGCTTCGTTCAACAGCGCATCTTCGTCAGTGTGACAATTCCCGGCTTCATCCTCATCATCCTCGGCCGGTATCCCGTTGTCATTCTCCGTCTCATCCAGAACGCTCATGTCAAGGATGTCCATTTCCTGCATGTTCTCGTGATCATCCTGATCATCCTGAACATCCTGAGTATCCTGAACATCCCGAGTATCCTGAGTATCCTGAGCATCCTGAGGCTCTTCCTGAATAAGAAAAGGGGACATTTGCTGATGACGCGTACATTTTTTTAACAATTGCAATACGGAGCGTTGCTGTTGAGGAGGGGCGCTGCCAAAGCATCATTACAGTAGTGCTTAGACGTGTGAAAAGAAGTTAAGCAATCTCACCTGGCCAGAGTGAGAATCCTCCTCGATTGTAGTTTCCTCTGGTTCATCATTCTCTTGTCTTGTATCTAGATTAAATGCATTTAGTTTAGACCAAGTACTCAGACATCTTACAGGTATCAAAGAAAGCGTTTGTGTGTCAGATTTAAAAGGTGTGGTGGACCATCGTAATGCAATCCAACACAACCGACAGGCCTTACATGTATGCATCTAACAAAGGTTCTGTCACTGCATCTAGATTCTGGTTCAACTAGTTGACAGACCATACTACATTTCAATACCAACTATAATGCTTTCCCCATCAGCTGTATAAAAGGACTCGTTGAGTCTCCAATTAAATGTGAACTTCCAAGACTCCTAAAAAGGGTATCATCTGATACAGAATAAGTCAAAATAATCCAACGTGCCAAAATAACTATAAACTTTGGAGTTAAGCAAATGGAAAATAAAACACACTGAAACATTTGACATTCGTATAATCATTCACTTTTGATTAGACTAGTGGGGAAGTGTACATGTGTTATTTGAGTAGACTAAAGTCTCTCAAAGACTAGAGTATTTTCCGTCCCCGGGAATTAATTAACCTCGAGTCTGAGTCACCTAAGGGTGACGTTTGGGACTCGTACCGGTTAAATTTCATATTCACATAAGCGCACAGGGTCAGATATTACAGACATGAAACGCGTCGGTTAAAAGATGTCCGTTTGGGAGCCTTACCTTTGGAAGGCCGTTTCGGTGTCACGATAGATTTCTTTGGGGTTGACTCCGGAGCGACAATTATCTCGTCAGGATTTCCCCCCTCTTCCTCGATTGCCTGTTTGATTACAGAGACACGTTAACACACTGTACACACCATAAACATGTTTATAGTCGACGTCAAGTGAAATGATGGTTAGCTCGCTGTTTGCCGCTCGTTAGCATACATGCAGTCAGTAGGCCCTCGGAGGCTAACACGTTAGCTTTAAGTTCAGCGGACGTTTGGTTTGACGACGTTCACAAAGACACAAAACACAGGGCTCGACCTTTACGTTAGTTCACTTGGGTTATATGCATTCTGGGACTAGTTGTTTTAATAAGTGAGACGTTAAACTACCTTTTTGAGGCGCTCGGAAAGCACGCTTTTGACGCCCGTGATGTCCAGGTTCCGTTTCTTCAGCTCGGCCTTTAGATCGATAACCCTCAGCTCCGACAGTTTGCGGACCTCCGGGCTCTCGGGAACCTTCACGTCTGCGGATGGGTCAGCCATCGTTTTGTACGTGAAAATATATCTTCCCCTTTGCAATAATCCGTTTCAATGCACGTTATCTACTGATGCTGCACGACGAACGGGAGCAGCTAGCTTGCAAAAATACTGCAAAATGGAGGCCGTGGCGAGCCGCTCGTGTTGAATTTACGGCGCATGTGCAGTGCAGTTGTAGTGCAGAGACACATCCACGCTCAGGATCAATCACACGATGTGGGATGTGATGTGGCGGCTGTACAAAATGCACACGAAATGCAAGAAAAGTTACAAAAAGCTGAAGCGTACAACAGTTTATTCGATCCATCCCAAACGGATGTTTTTATTTCTTACAAATAGATCATAGTTGATCTGCAGTCTTCCCTTTTTCACAATGCATTATAAAGTATCACATTCCTGTTAAAAAATATTAAAACATAAACAAATGTATTGCGTAGTTAAGAGATAACAATAATTATAGCAATGAGTCTCTCATCAGCTTTAAAATGGCCACATGTACAGGCTTTTCTCTCTCCTTGTTATTTTTACTGCTGATTTATCACTATGTAATGATCTAATTATGGGTTCCATCTTGCTCAGTGAGAATGGAAATTGTACATGTCACTAAATTTGTAGTTGATGTCATCTATTTGGCTGTGGGGAAGGCTTTTGTTGGCAACAAGTGGTTGAGGGGAATCAAAATATTCACTGTCGGTCTCCTCTGGAATATTGGCACTTCTGGATGAAGTTGGCGAGTCAATCATAGAGGTATCTCTACCATGATATGACCATGCATCAGAGGCCGAGTCAACAGAGGCACAGGAGGAGGTCTCAAGAACATTGAAGGAGTAGAGGCTGGAGTCAGAGGCAGAGTGGGTGTGAGGCGGGCGTGGCTCATGCAGGTTGAGTTTGGAGACCAGTGGTTTACCAACTGTCACTGGTTGCCTTTCCTGTACCTCGTCATCCATGTTGGAATAGGTGTAATGAAGGCAGATGGTGAATGTGAGCTCCATCTATAAAGAAGAAGAAAAAAAATAGTAAGAAAAGAAGGCATGGCTCCGAATTTCAAACGTTTCCATAAAAAAATTAAATATCACTTGAAAAGGAAACTTAGTTAAATTACACTGTTAATAGCCATCATTACATGTTTTCTATTTAAAATGGTGGTGTCAGACTACAATTTTTTCGGAGGAGGGCATAAACCTTTACAAGGTTTCGACTTGGACAGAAAAAAGGAAACCTATTCTGAAAACAATAACAACAGTGTCTGACCCTAAGTCTTTGCAGGCCTCGGATTCGTGTGTAGAGACTTGGGACTTCTGGTGAAGGAAGATTTTCTTTGATCAATAATAAACTGCCGGCTTCAAGCAGGGTCTCCTGGTTACTCTGCTTCAAATCAATGTCCACATCCTGTAAAAGTAAGACAGATGAACGTCAGTACAGTCAATTATTGTTTTTGTGTGTGCTTCAAGCATCCACGACCACTGATTTCATCTCCGGCCTCTTGTTGGAGTAGAGCTGTCTCAGGTCTGCCATACCCTTTCTCAGTGTCTGAATCACTGACACCACCTGGACCTCCGTCAACAATCATTTGATATACTTTCAATTCCAATGTCCCTGTCCCCATTAGCATCTTAACTCTGCTAAAACCTTGATCTGCTTTGATTAAAGAAGCCGTTTAGGAATTTCAAACATGTATGTTATTGTTATTTCCTGTTTTATGGCTAGTTTGGGAGTTTAATATTGCCTTTTTTCATTAGAATAATCAATTTTGTGTGTACATTTGTCTTTATTTGAAGACCCTGATTCCTTATTTGCTTTCTCTGGTAAGCATTGTGTAAATAAAACACCATTCCTTATTAAAATAAAGTGCTTCTGTAGCCTTTTTTTCCATTTCCGTTCATCCAAAACATTGATTAAAAGAAGATTGGCACTTCAGTGGCACTTGAATGGCACTTACTTATGGTATTACTTGTGGTATTTTTGTAGTTTGGTTTTCTTAAAGAAAGGATTGAATGCTCCAGGGAGTCTTCAAATCATGTGTAATATCGGCTTACAAACCTCAGGAAAATCGGTGAGCTGTGCACAGCAGGAAACTATTTCTTGGGGCTTCTCAAGTATACGGGTGTAGATGACCATGACATTGGAGAACTCTGCAGCAAATCCAAGCTGAACCTTCACTCCACAGTCAAACTGCAGGCAAAGGCTCTTTGGCAGCACTACAGAGAGACATTTAAATTATACCCTGAGACGATACTTTTGATTAAAAAAAAAAGAAAAATCTTTTAATGTGACGATACTTATCGTAATATAATCGAGTACCGTGAGAAATAGCCCACTGCAGGTTTCGAGCCGAATGGGATGCAGAACACTCAGCGGTTTCTATCTGGTCGGTAAGGGAACGTCGTTCTGACAGATTACTGCGGAGCTCCAGAGCCTGTCTCCCTCGAGTGATGTAGCAGCTCCCCATGTCTGATCAGAATACATATATTACAACACGTATTCATTAGAGCCGTTTAGGAAGTTCCATCACCTGCTACATGCTCAAAAAGTTGAACCCCAAAGAGCGTCGAACAGCAGCACTTTGTGACCTTTGTGAATCTGTATTTATTTTGCTGCCAAGTTTTCCTCCATTTCACATTTCATCACACAGAAATATTAACACTACAGGGGTGCGTTTAATTCGCAATTTTTTTAATGGTTTTAAGTATTTCTCAGGTGAAAGAAAATGTTCAAACAACATTCTTGTGCGCCAGACAAAATGTGGAACTGTGTTTATCTCCTGTCATAGCAGGAAAAGCACATGTTAGAATATTGGTGTGTCAGTAAACCGTGTCATGGAGCCAGCATGCACAATAAGTCTATCTCTAAGCAGACGTGTGAACCTGTCGTTGAAGGAACAGCACAGGTGTTGCTCATCACACTAACGATGGCTCTGATGGGAGTGACAGTGGACCAGCACACACAAAACCCAAAACAGACAATCAAATCAGTCATCAATATTTTGATTATCTACACCTGTGCTTTTCCTACTGTGACAGGTAAAATAAATATCCTCTATGAAAAAGGCCAATGCAAGAGGGGAAACGTTAACAATAACGCCACCGTGGCTGGTCAGGTAAAGTTATGATTACACCTGTCATTTTAGTGCAGTTTTAATCATCTAGTCAGTTCAGTATAAAATTATAGCAGATCACTAAGTAGATACAGAAGTGTCCAGTTACAGGTGCGTATTGATCTGAATACAATCTACGCACACAAGCAATAGAAATGTAAAAGAAAATTTGCATGTGAGCCACTTTCCGTCACGTGAGGCAGACTACATGATGGGGTCGTCTCAAACGTTTAAAATTAAAGGTTTAATCATACTTTCCACGCAACATGGATATCCCATAGCATGCCCAGAGATCTGGTGCTTCTCACGCCTGCTCCACATACCTTCAGCCACTCTGTCTAGCATGACTGTGACCTTCTCGTCTTCACAGATGCGCCGTTTGAGGAAGCTTATGAAGATGCCATTTGACACGTCTTCCCTCTGCACTTCGTATGCTTTAGCGTCTACGCATCTAAACACAAGAAGCTACGCATGAGCAATTCCGTTGAGCCCAAATCGGAGAGGTTAGTTCAGGCATGTACGTTTATTCCACTGTCTGCAACACTGGGGGAGGGGAATAAAAAAGAATCAACAAACTTACGTGGCAAATCCAAACACTATATTTGCTGTCACCTTGAGCAGTCCTGGTTGAACAATGACATCATCATTTAGGTTTCTAAAAAAATAAAGGGCATTAATATATTTGCCGCAGATGATCCATCCCCAACATGATTTTAAAAAGCTGGTACATTAACTCAATAATAATATAGATTTTTTAATCTCATACCTGTTGCGGCACATGTCCAGCAGCAATACGTTAAGTCCAGTCTTTTTCTCCTGCATCCGGGTCAGTATATTCTGGACACACAAACAGTGCTCTGATGTGTAGGAGGCTGGCGCATCGATGGGAACCATAAAACTGTTGCCGTAATTTTCATAACCATGACCAGCAAAGTATAGCAAGCCTGTGGAAGGAATACAAAATGTGTTATTGAATTTGATTTTAAATAAGCATTTAGTGAGTTTTTCATTATTTATTTGGGGTTTGAAAATAGAAAATTAAGAAAAACAGTGGTACTGTCTATCCGTTTAACTGAATTATTATGTAGACCTTGAAAGTACAAACACATACGTTCACGTTTTGGACATAGTGAGCATTCAGACCAACCATAGACGCCCTTGTCGAGCAGCAAGAGGAACTCTGTAACAGCGCTGTGCATCTCCTGCCAGTTGAGGTCGAGCAGGGAAACCACCTTGAAGTTCATTTGTCTGAGCAGGTTGGTCAACTCGTGGACGTCGGCGATGGGAGCACACAGCTGAGTGATGTAGAGGTAGTTCATGTTGCCGATCAGGAGAGCAACTTTGTCTGTGGCTGTGGAGGAGAAGACAAAGGGCATCGTAAAAGAACTGTAAAACCAAGAAGAAATCACAATGTAATCCACAAGTACTGTGTTGTGATTGCACTGTGTTTTTTTTATTCACAAAACTCACCATAGAAATGCTTGGCTGATGAGGGAGGGCTGAGCGTCTGTCGGAGCTGACTCAGTCCTGGTCCGGAGGTTGACCTCTGGACTTCCTGTGAGTCTGTCAATGCCAATAAGAAAAGATGAAAATGAAAATGCTGTTTAATGTCTCATTTTCATTTATACAGTGTTCGTAACAACACATGCTGTACATATTGCCTTCTGTTGATCAGATGAACCATCCGCAACTGATCAAACAGAATGATTCAACACACACAACCTACAAATGCCAGCAAGCAGATGAGCTGATTTGATACAGAAAGCTTTTCCCTGGAAACAGGAATCAAGTTGATCTATTGTATTGACGCGGAAAAGGATAATATGGAACACAAATTCTCATCTAGTTCCTCTCTTTACTACTGTATAAATACTATCAGAATACAAAGAATACCTAGGCCACGATGAACTTCTACCCAGGATGCATCAGTGATGGAACTGGGGCCTGCATAAAAGTGCACAACAGGAAGTTATTTACTGCACAGTCCGAGTGTTTCATGAAGTCTAAAAGGAGAAATGTCAGACTCAATGCAGGTCCATCTTTGTTTACAAATTGCTCTCACCGATGGTGATCGTGGCTGTGTCACTCCACACCTCATGATACAAATTGAACATCTTGCACCTGTACTGCCCTCTGTGTGCTGTGGTCACACACGGGATCTACAGGGAATACAATCGAGAATTAGTTAATTGTGTTTTGATTATAAAGTCTCGACACCATTAGTTTGTCCTAACATATGTCATATTTACGTACAAATAAACCTTGATTTGGGTTTATATAATCCCTTTCGTGATGATAGCACATGGCTTTGTATATCTATGCTTGTAAAGCTTGTTCCCCCTTTTAAAAGTATTAAACCACAAAAGAAAAGTTATGAAAGTGTTTTGAAATCATTGTTCGACATGGTCGGTAAGCAGTTCCCAGCACCAGCTTACCTTGAGAGAGCGGGTCTTGTGTTGTGTCATGGGCACCATGTTGTGGTACCACTCGTACTGCACAGGCGGGTTGGCCTCTGCACTGCACTCCAGGAACACAGCGTCACTCTCAGACACTGCCCGGGACTGAGGCTGATGAATGACACGCAGCCCACTCGCCGACCCGGGAAACCGACTGCTGCTCCAACCTGAGAGGACAAGGTTTTCTCGGATATGACGTCACATGAGATTGAAAAACAAACACACAAGAGAAACAGGGAGATGAGAAGGAGGAGAGGAGGAGTACCTGGACTAGGACCTGCAGTGCGGATAAAGCGAACGTGAGCCCACTGGGAGAAGACAAAGTTCCCTCCGTGGTGGATTCGACAGATATAGTGACCCTGGTGGGCCGGGACTGTAGGAGATAGAACCAGCTCTGGTGTATTGCCGGTTTCATCCAAAATCTGAAACAAGCACATAATCTATCACCACATAATATCACGTGATAATCTGATCACCGCATTATCATCCATATGATGTAAAGGCGGCAGATAAATACAGAACGCGCCACATTACTCCGGGTTTGACCTGAAATCATGTTTTTATCATTTATATTCACTTCAATTCAATTGGACTGACCTCCTCTTTGCCTCTGAACCATTGGTAGCTGAGTCCAGGAGGACCAGAGGCTCTGCAGGTCAATACCACCCTCCCCCCCACAGTGACCTGCTGGGTCTGTGGCTGCACTGTGATCTGGATCAGCTCTCCCACTGCAACTACCACACAGACACATACACACACACACACACACACACACACACACACACACACACACACACACACACACACACACACGTAAGAGAGCAAATGTATTTGTATTTAGAAGAGAAACAGGGCAGATGGGGGCAAGTAATAATAAGACTGGACCCCCTTTAGCCCCGTACCTGCGGCAAAATATTTTTCCATATGATTTTTTACCCCACATTAATAGCCATAAAGGTAACATTGTAATTATTCATGGCTGTGTCAAAATGTGTCCAAGAACTGAATGAGTATCATTGCGTGTGTTGTTATATGTGTGTTATTAGTCTTTTGGAGAACCAAACCGATGGGGGTGGTAGATGGACAGCATTGTTATTGGAAGGTGGAACATGTGTCGCCACTGTTTCATAAACGCAAACACACAGGCTGCTTAATGTGGGATTATGAGCATTTGTTGAACAACATGTTTGCCATGTCCGCCAAATTTAAATTCACATTCTACAGAGGAATACCAACAACTTAAACTATTTAGTTAAACAGATTGAACTGTTTAAGCTTGTCACTACTTCCTCACATGTGGTGGTAAGGTACTGCACAGCTTCCTGGTGGCCCATCTTCCTCAGGCAGTGGAGGAGGAAGTCCAGGGAGCAGGAACGGTCAGCAAGCCGAGCCAGGAGGGTGCGTCCTGGGCTGCCTGCAGTGCTCAGCACCTGTAGTGAGCAGCTGGTCAACTCGCTCTCACTACAGAGAGGGAGTGCAGTGAAGGAGCAGTGAATTATGGTGGGGAGAGTTCAATGGGGAGAGTCATATGGGAGAGTTCAATGGGCCCGACACAGGGAAGGGCCCTCACAAATAAATTGCAGGAACATGCATTATGATGAAGGGACAAACGTGTTTCTCATACATTTCATACATCAAAGATAATCCCTACAGGTTAAAGTGTAAATGTTCAAATTAGTCTGAAAGTATTTGTTTTGTGTGTGGAGCGCTTCTATTGAGTGATGCCTTCAGTGTCTCACCTGCAGCGGAATTTCGGCTGCTCGGACACAGCGTCGGCCAGCTGCCTCCATCCGCAGGTCGTGTTGTCCAACATCTTTGACAGCCTGTCCAGGACTTCTTCACTCAGACCTTCGACGCGCATGTTACACTCCTCCATCTTCTCTCACGCGTGACCACAAAACAACCGAGGGATCTACCAGACAAACGGGAACTTTAAAGAAACACTATAGGTGCCTTCCCCCCTCCCCTCCCCTCTCTCTCTCTCCACCTGTCCGCATGCACCACCAGAGCCGGTGCGCCACAACACCGGTGTCCCGGAGGTGAAAATTCACACGTTAAGGGTAAATTACGCACGCCATCGGAGATATTAATCGTATTCAGGAAATGAGCCAACAGCTGCACGACGTCGATCCGTAACTGCGCTGCCACCTGGCGCTTCCGCAATAAACAGCCAGACAAATTAAAACTTACCGACTCTATCACAAGTAAACGGACCGGTAATCAAATCCGGTTGAAGAGATTAAGAGGAAGGAGTGCCTCTCGTGAACCGAGCCGCGCGGTGCAGGTTTCCCCCATCAGGGTTCTTCCAGTCTTACATGATGTTGTTCCCATGCAGATGATAATGATTCGCTTCTCTTTTCGGTTCCTCATTTATTCTGCCGTGTCCGGGCCGTACCTGGTTACCGAGAGGCGCACGTCATCTCCGTTCAATCCAAATGGACCGACGTGTACAAAAAGTTCGGTGGAGTTGGAAAGAGATTTACAGATTCGGATTAATAACTCGTCAAACGTTGTATTCAAGACATGGCATTCATCGTGCATCAGTCTGTAGGCTCGTCTTGTTATCTGGGCTTATTTTAGAGAAACAATTATATTTGAACATTTCTATTGGGACAGATATTGAATAACTTCAATGTTAGATATTAAGTGCAATGAGACCAAACTCACTATACACAGAAAGTGTTTATTCCTGGTTGTCCTATAATAATTTAGGGAAACAATTACCCTTAATAAAGCATAGTTTTTTACATATTTGGAGAAATATTCAATAATGTCATTTTTATGCAGTGACGTGTGACCAAAATCACTTCTACCATCAAATGGGCTTCTCGAAGTTATGCTTTGACTTATTTTGGCAAAATAAGACTAACAATTTGGAGATTTATTTTACCTGGACAAATATTTAATAACTACACTGTTGTAAAGTCACAACATACATCAAAGAGCTCAATAATGAGTGGGGACGGAGGACCCCTACTCGATGCTTCGTTCCTCAATGGGACCTGCACACGTCTGCCATTGGAACCGTTGGATCAGGCAGACATGGACTTTTTTCTCTCTGAGACAGCATCTGTATAGCAACGACAGCGGGTGGGTGGACCTACGCCAAAATCAGTCTTTATGCCGAGGTCCTCTTTTAGGTGATATTTCAATTATAAGTTCTCCATCTGTGTTATAAAAAAAATGTATAGTTTTATATATATATATATATATATATATATATATATATATATATATATATATATATATATATATATATATACATACACTTATACACATATACTTTTTTATGAAGGGGGATTTATTATTAGAATGGCAGCTACCATATTCAAATTATAATTAAGTTTGAAGATAGAAAGGAAAGGCAAACTGTGCAGGACATGTACTTATTACTCTTTATTTACGATGAGTTTGCAAAATGAAAGGAAAAAAACAGGGAACAGGATTTGTGAAAATATGAGCAGGCCATTTTTCTTCAGATATGAGAAAGACAAAAACATAAGGAAATATTAAACATTTACAAACTAATTCAATTCAATGCAGCAACGCTGAACCAAATAAAACTATACCTTTATGAAATAGAAAAAAACAATCTCACCACTAAGTGAGAGCTTTCCATCACATGATGTTTAAAAGTTGCCAACTGCCAAATGATTCTAGCGATGAGTTCATTTTGCCAAATGTTGTTTCCAAGGGGAAGAATTCTTATGAGTTTCAATTTTTGTTGAGACGGTTTCATTGTTGAGGCTTTACTCTGGCTGTATGTTCTTTTAACATGACCAACATGAGCTTTCAGGTATTATTACCCTGAACATACAGCATGTTGGGTAATTCAGTCCCCCGAGTCTGAAGCAACCCGACCCTTGGGAAGAAGCCCTCCGTCAGTCCACTGAAGGCTTAAAACTTCTTCCCTTTCTGTAGTTTGTTGAAACGCCAAATGTTCTCCTTCCTCAGACGCTTCCAGTATTCCCAGGTGTCCGTCTCCAGCTCCGGCAGCTTTTTGGGCATTCCCAGGTTCAACTGGAACAACCTGAGTGAAAAATAAAAGTAGAGAGGGATTAGAGCAGTGGAGACACACCCGCATTGTTAATTGGCTAATTATGTTTAAACATTCGGATACTTTGATGTCACAAGTTAAACCTAGTCACCCAGTTATGTTAATGACTCTGAAACAGTCTGATCAAATTATTTTTTCCTGAAATAAATGACAATATTTTCTTCCCACATTGTAATACATCAACATTCTAATACTTTAAAGATGTGCACATGTTTCTGTTATAAAAGGACACATTTACATGTTCATTTATATCCAGCTTTGATCATAACATAACCTGAAAAGGAGGAAAATGCATTAAAAAAAATGCAACAAGTTAAAATCTAAACTATGATGCAAGAAAGCAATAGATACACTGAAATATGTGCCCTCACCACTCTGGATATTGATCAGGGGGCTTCAGATGGGGGTCGTCTCCTACTTTGAGGATGTTGACCCCTACTGCATAAGAAGTTAGTCGGACGGGGTCTCGACACACCTCTGGGCCGGTTGACTCATCTTTCGCCATACCTTTCCCTTTCCCTTTGGCCACTGCAAAAAAACGGGAAAGAAATATTTGAAATGTTTACAAAACAATGGAGACATAATTGTGATTGGGGTAATAAGTTGATTGAAAAAGAAAAACTATCTAATTAACAATGGTTTGATGGCATATGCAGACACCAGATATATAACTACTATAACAAAACAAATATACATTTTGAATCAGAAAACTAAACGGGTCAACTCGATACACGTGTCATACAAATAATTAACTAACTTATGCTAGTTAGATCACAACTGGCACTGAATAGCATTTACAATATAAATGGTAACGTTACACTTCCTATTTACTCACCAACTTTCTTAGCATATCCACACGTCTGTATTCTGTTGAATACGGTCGTCCTGCACAGCGACGTTGTAGAGTCGGCTGTGATGCATTTTGTTACCGTAGCAATCCTAAATAAACTACACCCCGACATGTTTTACTGTAGGTTACTAGACATCACAGTCCACCATGCTACTGTTTGACATTCATAGTTCCTTCAACTTCCGTTTGCTGCTACGTGTTTGGCTCTGTTGAAATGATCTACTGCCCCCTACAGGACGGGCGGGCACACTGCGGGACGACTGAGACGAGTAGTAGCATTTTAATATCGGCAGGTGGCAGCACCGCCGGACGCGAGCGTGGCAATATTATAAACACAGCAGAAGAAAACGATCTACACCTTCGAGAAAATGTCTGAGTACGCTGCGGTCCAGAAGAGTGGCCTGAAATTAAAAGGTATCGGGAGCATTTCAGCAGGAAAAAGGTACGTTGTGCCATTTGTTAAAACGAACAAGACCAAAAGTTATAGTCGATATAAATACTTTCTAAAAAACAGTCGTAACTGGCGTCTGGTTTTTCGTTGGGGTTAATGTTAGCATGTTTGCTAATCGAAAAACAGCGTAACATCAACGTTTACTCGGATTAATGGATTTCGTAAGGATTAAATAATATGTGGGCAAATGCATTGCCGTAAAAGCATCGAATAGTGGAAAGTGGTCTCACGTGTTACCGTAATACTGTTAGCTATAACATTATGGAGGGTTACAGATGTGGCTAAAAACATTAGCTCACGTTAGGTAATGTAAGGTTAGCTAGCTACGTTAAGACAACACAATCTCTTAAAACGTGATGTCTGTCCGTTGCATATTAATCAACAACAACACCGCTACAACATACGTATGCAAGTAGAGATCCACTCGCACATGTATTTAATGGGACAACGATTATTTGGACAACACACTCACGCACACGTGACCAGTTGGATAATACAGACCATTGTTTAGTTTCCTACATTTGATCATCTACTTGTGTGATCATCTCACTTTATCCTTGCCTGTTGCAGGGAGTGGTTGGCCTGACATGGCTCTTATCAACTAACTAACTGTCCGTTACATGTCGTTTTTCAGGAAGAAGAAGAAGGAGAAAGAGCTTAAACTTCGCTTGGAGCAGCTGGCCAACAGTCAAAACGACGAGGAGGAGAAATCCAAAAACTCATATATTGACAATAGAACACCGGCACAGGTTGCTTTTGACAAGATGCAAGAGAAGAGGGTAAGTTATAGTTATCCAGCATTAAATAGATGTAGTGATTGGTATCGCTAATATATACGTTGTAACACTTTAACCTCAGCAGAAGTAATTAATCTACTAGATTAGATAGAAAACTACCACAGGTCTTTACCACCACAATGCCCTATTAGTTTAAGGGTCCGTACTTTGACATGCAACCCAGCATGACCAAACCATTTCACACAAGTCGTTAGATTTACACAGAAGAGTCGTTGTAATAATTAATAATAAACACTAAAGTATCAATTTCCAAAAAGGCAAACACAGCAATAAAAAAAATGTTTTAGATCGGACATTTTCCATGCAAACAGTTTGACAAATTAGGATGTTGTGCTCTTAGCTTTACAACCAGCAAATAGTCCTGCTGAAGAACCAAAACACCAAATCATCTATATGTTTTTTCGAACATTACCGTATGTGCTGTTTTGATCTTTTCAGTTCCACTAAACTATCATTATTTTAGAAAATGTTTCAATTTAATTATATATTTACAAAGAACATTAATCCCAACCTGAAATTGTTTAAAAATAGATTTGTTACCTCAGGTATTGTCAATGATGTTTCATAGTCTGTTTATTAGTCCGCACAGCATATATTGACAAAGCTTATCGGTCCGCTTTCTACCCAAAGGAAAGGACAAAGTTCATTGTTTGAAGTGAGGGTTGCAACATAATGTATAGCGGTGCATACACATGAAGCATAACATCTGCTGCCCAAGAATATGGGGATCTTTCTTGACTAAAATAAATATTCTATGTTTAAAATATTTCCAGCTGCAGCAGGCCATTGCAATAGTTTCATAGCATGAAGGAAGCTTTAGCTTGTGATTTATTTCAAAAGGGCCATGGTGTCAAACACCTCATCTGTTTTATAGAATCCTGATTGAGATGTGTTTCTTGAGGAGTTAACAGTGTGCCTCCATGTTTTCTCTCTCTCTAGCAAATGGAAAGGATTTTGAACAAAGCTACAAAGACACACAAACTCAGGGTGGAGGTAAGTCATGTCAGGCCACACATGTATCTGTTTAAAATACTTGTGGCTTGATCAAATCGTATATATAAATGTAATTCAAAATTAAAGATACAATAATGTATGTATAATATTCATTGTGATTTGTTTTTTTAAACTAAGAAATGACACACGTTTGTCTTTTTTGGTTTTGTTCATTTGCAGGATTTCAACCGCCACCTGGACACGCTGACGGAGCATTATGATATCCCCAAGGTCAGCTGGACCAAATAGAAGACGAGCAATTGGTCTTTTTGTTTTCGACTTGCCCATCACATTTTAGTTTTAGATTTACAATCTAAAATCCTCCAATTGGCATTCAGTCTCGTTTCTAATTCATGGTGTATACAATAAAGGATTTAAGTTAACACAAATCTTCTGGGTTTCTTTGTCTGTTACAAACATCCTTGTGATTTCAGCACAGAGCCGATCAGCTGATATTTAATAAAGTGTGCATGCGTGTAAAACATTTATAATTATGAAGGGGAAAAAAGCAGAACCCATGCAAAAGCATGGCTTTTTAAATGAATACATATTTTAATTGAACCATGTGAATGCTGCACATATGGCATGCATGCTGTAAACCAGAGCACACATGGTAAGTTGAATCATTTGGGATGGCACAATGTGAACACCTGAACTACCCTGAAGGTACCAACTAACAGTCAAAGTGGATAAGACTTTAAATAGTTGGTAAACAAATACACGCATTTTACACTTTGTCAATCAAATGGCTGCATACACCGTTTTAACACCACTAACGAGTATTTCAGTGAAGGTTGAACACAGAAAGAAGCTGCATCCAACAACAACAAATGTGTATTATTAAGAGATGAGAAGTTCAGGGTCTCCACGTTTTATTCCATACAGTTCAACCTCTTTGATTTAATAGCGAGTAGTCTTTTCTCTCAGACTACAGCCGGGTGTTTTCTTTGTTTCTCGTGCCGTCAGAGTTCACTTTGGCCCCAGCATTTCGCTGGGCTTCACCCACTGGTCGAACTCCTCCTCGGTCAAGTAGCCCAGCGCCACGGCCTCGGCCTTCAGCGTGGAGCCCTTCTTGTGAGCCGTCTTGGCGATGGCGGCTGCCTTGTCGTAACCGATGTGCGGGTTGAGCGCGGTGACCAGCATGAGGGACTCGCTCATGAGCTTGTTGATCCTCTCCCGGTTGGCCTGGATGCCCACCACGCAGTTGTTGGTGAAGGAGACGGACGCGTCTCCGAGGAGCTGAGCCGAGTTCAGCACGTTCTTGACGATCATGGGCTTGAAGACGTTGAGCTCAAAGTGTCCGTTGCTGCCGCCGATGGTGACCGCCACGTGATTCCCCATCACCTGGGCGGCGACCATGGTCATGGCCTCGCACTGCGTGGGGTTCACCTTGCCCGGCATGATGCTGCTCCCTGGTTCGTTCTCTGGTAAGATGAGCTCCCCCAGGCCCGAGCGGGGTCCTGACCCCAAGAAGCGGATGTCGTTGGCGATCTTCATCATGCTGACGGCCACCGTGTTCAGCGCTCCGCTCAGCTCCACCAGGGCGTCGTGGGCCGCCAGAGCTTCAAACTTGTTGGGAGCGGTCACAAACGGCAGGCCCGTGAGAGAAGCGATGGTGGACGCCACCTTCTCGGCAAAGCCGATGCGGGTGTTGAGTCCCGTCCCGACGGCCGTGCCCCCCGCTGCCAGCTCGTACACCCTGGGCATGGCGGCCTTCACTCTCAGGATGCTGTACTTCACCTGCTGGACGTAGGCGCTGAACTCCTGCCCGAGGGAGAGTGGCACAGCGTCCTGGGTGTGAGTGCGTCCGATCTTGATGATGTCTTTGAACTCTTCGGACTTGGCGGCCAGAGCGGCGTGCAGCTTCTCCAGGCCGGGCAGCAGGACGTGGTGGACCTCTGTGGCGGTGGCGATGTGCATGGCAGTGGGAAAGGTGTCATTGGAGCTCTGACTCTTATTGACGTGGTCGTTGGGGTGGACGGGATCCTTGGAGCCTAGTTTTCCTCCTAGGATCTCAATAGCTCTGTTGCTGATTACCTCGTTGACGTTCATGTTGCTTTGAGTCCCGGATCCAGTCTGCCACACCACCAGAGGGAAATGGTCGTCCAGTTTACCAGCTGACACCTCATCTGCTGCCTGGATGATTGCATCTGCTATCTTTGGGTCCAGGCCGAACTCCTTGTTCACCTCAGCGGCCGCTCTTTTCAGGACCCCGAAGGCTTTGATTACTTGGATTGGCATTCTCTCACTTGGTCCCCCTATTTTGAAGTTCATGGTGGATCTGACAGTCTGGGCGCCGTAGTACTTGTCAACGGGGACCTTGAGCTCGCCGAACGAGTCCTGCTCGATCCTGTACTCGGAGCTGGCCATTCTGGACGTGCAGACGTGGAGCTTCGAGCGGCCGCTGACTCTTTGTAAAGTCAGGAGTTTGCAGTTAAACTGCTGGACGAGTCTCAAAGACCGAAACATGGCTTCCTATTAGAGGTGAATCCGGGGGGAGGTCAATGCAGCCTTCCACTTTATGATCTGTCATTGGGTGAATAGGAAACTGCTCGGGCGTCAGCCAATAGCGAGGCAGGGGAGGCGGGTCTTCCGCTGTGCTTGTCGTATCGAATGGAAAAGATCAGGCTGCTCCATCCGGATTAGTGAAGCTTCTCACAACATTGCAGGATAGTATATCCGGTATACCAATGAAGGCGTATTTACTATGTAGAATAAAAGTCAGTAACTTTAAATATATTAATACAACGTACACATTCAACTTAACAGGAACTTAACTCACAACATTGCAGGATAGTATATCCGGTATACCAATGAAGGAGTATTTAATATGTAGAATAAAAGTCAGTAACTTTAAATATATTAATACAACGTACACATTCAACTTAACAGGAACATTTGTAACAAATACCAATATGATTTTTTGGGGAATAGA
Organism: Liparis tanakae; assembly: GCA_036178185.1. NCBI lineage: Eukaryota > Metazoa > Chordata > Actinopteri > Perciformes > Liparidae > Liparis > Liparis tanakae. The sequence goes on from CM070102.1 coordinate 19,252,801, forward strand.
AACATGGATGGTAATTTACAATGCCTTGAAAACTTGTTTTTAGGTATGCACCCCAGTTTAATTTATGCGAGTTAATTCTTCCAATTGTTATACAATAGTTTATAAGCAAAATAATGTTGTTGAGGGGGATAATTCAGTTACAACTGAACACATTTGTACAATCTAGATTTACTTTAAGTGCACAATTGTGTGTAATGAGACTGGAGCAAGAAGTTAATTATAAGTGATATGTAATAGTCAATATATGTAACCCGTACTTAACATAAAACTAACTTTTGTACACTGTAGTAAACTGTGAATTAGTACAAGTTGATATATAGTGTACTGCGATACAAGCTACTGGATTAAGTTTGAAAATGAGTTTTAAGAATATATTAAAATGTTGAGTTGTTAGAATCAAAAAGAAAGGATCTGAACATACTACTTTACTTATTCTGGATAACTATTGAGGTCCTTCATCATGTGACACGAAGGCCTTTACTTGTATGGTAATATTTGAGAGTGTTCTAACATTCATAATTAGATAGACTTTTCAAATATGGTTGTAAACGTAGAGATGGTTTATTTGATAAAGAAACGTATCGTCATTTAATTGCAAGAACGATTTTAAAATTAATTAAGTTCTTGCATCGAATAGAAACTCCTCTATTTTGAAGAGTGAAAACGTCATTTCACCGGAAGTGCCTCGACCAATGCTGCTATCTTCCCTCCGCCGTCTCTTCTCGCGGTAACGTTAGTACACTGTTAGCTTGCTAGCTAACCCCATCGTTTCCAGGTTTCGTGTCGACCTGAAAAAACGCAAACGAAGAGAGGCACAGAAAGGCTACGCAGACGACTACTTTCTAAACCCCGGCTGCACTGAGGAGCGGGACAATGCCGCACAACTTCCAGCCCGGAGACCTGGTCTTCGCTAAAATGAAGGGGTACCCCCACTGGCCAGCCAGGGTAAGCAAGTAACGTTAGCAGCAGCCGGAGGGGCGGAGGGGATGAGCTGCTCTGCATGGGACGCTGGATAAGGTTCTGTGTATCCTCGGCACTGTCCAACATGGATACCTATAACCCACATAACTAAATATTAATGTCGGGCTGACAGGCTGTGCGTCCGGCCCGCAGGTCGTGCACGAATAGCATACTATTTGCATGAGATGCTGTCGGCCTATCGTTAAACTGCATGGAAACGTACAGCAGCGAAAGCTAACGTTATTTTGGAAATGACGTTGGGGGTTATTGCATTTTTTGTTACATATATAAAAAAGAAGCCCTCTTCTGAACGTAAATATACCACAAGTCCATACAATGTAACGAGTTACAATGTTTTGTTTTCAAGAGATAATGCACATCAATACATTCTTCCACCATGTTTTGGTCCCAGCTTATTATTTGTGTGCCACTTGTTTACAGATTGAAGATGTGGCTGATGGGGCAGTGAAACCACCTCCTAATAAAATCCCAATTTTCTTCTTTGGGACACATGAAACGTGAGTACAGTAATTATCAACAATTAGATACATTGTATGTTAAGTTATTGGTATGCACCTGTTAACACATAAATGGCCATAAATGGATTCAGCTATTACAAAAATTTTTTTGAATGAGCAAATTAAAATATACATTTTGCTGAAATTCATGATTCATGTATAGTGTTTTCTGTTGTCAGGCAATGTGTATGCTCCTCACCTGTTTGTTTGCATAATGTCCTCCATCAGAGCAATGCTGTTTGACAAAAACACAAATCACTACTTTTATTTGACACAATTGTTTATTACTCCTCTTTTCTGAAGCTTCCCTATGAACCGGTGACTTATTTCAGTCTGAGTGTGCAGTATGCTTCTGAGAGATGTGTTGCCATGTCCGATCTGGCATCAGACGCCATCTGTTTGACAAGATGGCACCTGCAGTATATTAATCCATCAGTAGGTGGCGCAGTCTGCTCTTTCAAAGTCTCAAGTTAGATTAAAGGTTTTTCCTGTTTTTTCGTGATAATATAACAGTTTTTGTAATCTTGGCAACATTTTCTTTTACCTCACTGTTTCACAGAGCATTCCTTGCCGCAAAGGACCTGTTTCCCTATGACAAGTACAGCGAGCGCTATGGAAAGCCCAACAAAAGAAAGGGATTCAATGAAGGTTTATGGGAGATCCAGAACAATCCACATGCCTCCTACAGCGCCCCGCCGGCAGTAAGTTGCCCTGATGTCCATAATCCTAAATCCTAATCCTAAAGTATCAACTGTTGAACAGTAATTTATACTCATAAAGATACTGTAAATGTGGACTTTGAAGTTAAATCAAGGTGGGAAACCTGAAGGTATTTCCGAACCATTCGTGTTTGTTACTCAAAAATCAAATAAATATTTCCATTGTTTTAGAACTCTGATAGACAGTAACTTTTGAAGCAGTTTGAATTGCCTTGGTGTTGAAAGCTACAAATGAACTTGTCTTGTCTTTTTACTAAAATGCTGCAGTTCAGACTAGGGCGTCCTGATGCCCAGCAGTTTAAGGTGTGATGCTTACTGCAACATTTAATATTCAATTCTTACCAGGGAACTTTGCTGAATCTCTGTCCCCATATGTCATTTCACTGTCTCTGGCTGAACTGTGAAGGAAAGATTAAATATCACCAACTGTTGTATTAATCTCCACACAATTTGCCTTTGCAGCCGGCCAGCTCTTCTGACAGCGAGGCCAACAACGCTGGAGGAGGAAGTGATGAGGATGAGGATGAAGAGGAAGCCCCAGTGCCTCAGAAAGTAGAATCAGCAAGTGAAGTTGACTCAGATTCTGGGAGTGAAGACCAAGTAAAGATTGAGGCAGTGAAGCGAAAGCCACCTCCTGCAAAGGTAATTTACATTTCATTTCACTGTCAGTGCAAATTAAATACTGCTTTAAATGAACAGGGTTTTTGGTAACTTGGCCAATAAAGCATTCACCTTTTAGATAACTCTATAACTATGTCACAATTATGGGAAAAGAAAATAGCCACACTTATCACACTTCACAACCAGCAACAAAGTTGGCATAACAGTTGGTAATGCTTGATTATTGAGAATGAATCTGCTAATGTATGATTGAAAAAGGATGTAGCCCAAAAGGCCATTATTTACTGTCGGCTTCCTTTTTATATAAGGAGTTGTCCTCGCAGTGACATTAGCAATAATGAACTCCTCTGCATGGTTCAAGTGCAAGTTGACAGGTCAGATTGTTTGGATGAAACACTCGACTATGAAAAAGAGCTTCAGTGAAATAGTGGATCAAGTTTAATTTGTTGCATTTGAATGTGTTTTTTTGTTTTTAGCGACCTCCCCCTGCAAAAAAGCCTCGCGGCTCATCCAGTGAGCGAAATGAAGAGAGTGGCTCCCCCTCTGAATCAGAGCCCACGCCCTCAGAGTCTGACTCTGGCAAGAACAGTGACCAGGTTATTACACATATATACACGCACAACACGGTATGATTGCTGGTCCAAACTAAAAGGTCCATAAATGTTACTCGTTTGTTTTCTTCCCAACAGGATTTTACTCCAGAGAAGAAACCTGGTGGACGGGTCGGAAAGAAATCGGGTGGCAGAGGGAAGAAAAAGGTGAACCATCAGCCTCTTTGCACATTAGGAGTTTTTGAGTTTTTATAGCAGGTTGTAAATTCTTCATTTTTATTTCCTCCCGCTTCTACCTGTTTTGTCCCAGAAGGCTTCGTCTGGCTCCGAATCAAACTCGGGATCAGGGTCAGAGAAGAAAGCAGCTGACAGCGACTCGGAGGACGAGAAGCCGCGACCGGCTCTGTCTGGCTCCGAATCCCACTCCGGCTCAAAGTCCGACTCCGAGTCAGATCCACCTCCCCCTAAAAAAGCCCCACAGGCGCGCAAGAAAGGTGTGGGTTCAGTCCTGGTTAAGATCGGATCTGTCAATTCCAGCTTTGTACACAATTCTAGAGCTGCATGTCGTGTGATATTGAAGAAAGAAGTTCTCCTGCTCTTGGTTTTGCTCATGTCAATGTGCTCATGGGCTTCCGTTTCCTCCCAGCCACAGAGAAGCCAGCGCCAAAGCCTCGCACGGAAACCCAAATCCGCTCCGGTGAAACGAGCAGCAGCCTCCTCCTCCGACGACAGCGACAGGTCCGGCTGCTCCGCGGATGCTTTTCATATCGATGTCCCACGTATTTTATATATTTAAATATGTAGTGTGGAATGTGAACTCTAAAGGAGCATCACGGTTGTTTGTGTTCCGACAGCGACAGCGACACCGACCGCATCAGCGAATGGAAGAAACGAGACGAGGAGCGCAGACGAGAGCTGGAGGAGCGCCGGAAAAAGGACGAGGCCGAGGAGCTCCGCAAGCTCCGGGAGAGAGAGAAGGAGGAAGACGAGCAAAAGAAAAAAGACAAAGATAAGAGTAAAAAAAAGAGCGACAGTGACAACAGCAGTAGCTCAGACGAGGGTGTCGATGAACACCCGTTGAAGAAGTCCAAGAAGCCCCCTCCAGCCCCGATCCCCGCGCCGTCGGACTCTGATTCTCCAGCGCCAACTGAGGTACCGACGCTTAAGAAATAACGACGCGTTACATTTGTGCTTTTCTTCAAAGCAACGGGACTCCGCAGGTGACTCGGTGCCATTGACACGTGGGATCTCTTGTGCTTTTTCTCCCTCAAAAGGCGAAGAAGTCCTCCAAGAAGCCCGACAACCAGAAGAAGGCGAGAGTAAAGAAAGAGAAGGAGCGAAAAAACCGGAAGGAGAAAGAGATAAAAGAGAAAAAACCCAGGCGGTCAGAGGAGAAGTCTCGAGTGAGGTGAGTCCACACTGGTGAAAAGATTATGTTTATGGTTATGGAGAAGCAGAACTCATTGGAGAGCGGCATTGAAATGTAATGTACACAGATCACAGAGTCATACCTCTCTCTCTCTCTCTCTCTCTCTTTGTCTCTGTCTCTGTGTCTCTCTCTCTCTCTGTCTGTCTCTCTCTCAGGTCTAAGCCTGAAAAACCCAAACGCAAACCAGAGAGGCCGCCAGAGAAGAAAGTGGAAAAGAAAAAGGGTAAGTGTTTCATACCGGCGCACAAAGATCAACTGTGCTGGTTTCTGTGAGAGGGAACGGAGTCATCCAGCACAGAACCATGACTCTTACTTTGTGTCCACGCGCAGAGCCATTGCCAGAAGAAAAGCTACAGAAACTCCACACTGATATCAAGTTTGCACTCAAAGTGGACAACCCAGTAAGTGACATCTATGAGTTTGATATGGTCTCCCATGTTTCTGTTTTTATACCAGCCATAATTATGCAATAAGGTACAAGAGGCAGTACTGTATCGCGAATAATGTCCTGTTCACCGGTGTTTAGGCCCGGTGTGTAGACTGTGACATTATGAATAGTAAGTAAATAGTAAGCTGCCTTTCAGCACAAAATGGTTGTCGCCACCAAACGTTGGGTATCGTGTTTCTGTAGCCGAGAGAAAATAGTCCCTGTGTGTGGGGCTGTTGCTATGCAACCGACAAACAGCATTAGGAGCGCCATGTTTGTTAGCCTTGCAAGATCTCGCACCATCTCATTCATTCACATTGCTCATTTTGTAAAAGTTGCCATTAAAATAACAAAAATGACAATGGGACACTTGCGATACAATAATATTTATTTTAAATAGAGATGCACCGATCAGGTTTTTTGGGCCGATCACCGATCACTGAAATCAGTGTCAGCCGATCACCGATAATACCGATCACCGATCACTGAAATAGTATCTGCCGATCCCATAATACCAATTACGGTGTTGATTGAAGCATTCTATTTATTGTGTAGCATTATTGCCTAGGACTATGAGGAAATACACATCTAAAGCACCTCAAACATTAAAGAAATTACAGATTTCTTTAAACATTTAGGACTTTTACTTTGATAACTGTCCTAATTGATACATTAAAATTGTTTGATTGCTATTGAAGGGGATTGATTTCAGATATCTATGGAACACATCTGCATTATGCATTTCCTGGAACTCTTGGGGAAATCTATATACAGGACTTTTTTAACATACAAAAGTCTGACTTATTTTTATAAACTCTTCCTTGGTACAGTAACAATGTTTTAATGTTAGCATAATTCAAGCTAAATCTCAGAAACGATCTATTAATATACAAAATCAGTTAATTGTTTACTTGTATATGTTAGTGTATGATTTGTCGACATCTTATTTTGAAAAAACCTGATGTGTCACGTGAATCCTTCCGCTAACGGCACTCTATCAGGAGCGCGCGAGGGTTTTCATAAAGTTAGCGGGTAACTTTATGAAAACCCTCGCGCGCTCCCGATCGAACGCGTGTGCCGTGAGCATCAGTCTGTAGGGTCAGACATGTGAGTGTCGGTGAGTTGACCCAGAGGTTCAGCTCGGGGGACGGGGCGCCGCTCGCTGCGGGAGGATCCCCTCGGGGACCTCTCACTCTGCGGCACTCGGCGGGCGCTCCGTCTCAGTTGCGGTGCGCGGCGACTGAAACGTCTCTGATATTATTTCTCGCAGATGTGACGTCATCTGATCGATCGGTTATGATCGGCCGTTTTGAGAATGCCGAGCAAAACAGATCATGGCAATATCGGCCGATATGGATCGGCGCCGATCAGATCGGTGCATCCCTAATTTTAAATATTAACGTTTGTTTATGTTGATTTGGATATCTCCAATAATGATGCATCCATGAAAACGTTTCTGATGTCCCCGTTGTGTCAGGTGATATCGCTTCCGACCTTTCTCTCTCTCTCTTTGCCGGTGGCTCGGGGTTGGAAGTGTCGTCTCCGGCTGGATATTTCTCCAACGCTGTCTTTCATTTAGATTTGGGGCCCAGTAGCTTTGAAGGGCGCTAAGGGGTTCATGTCCACTCACTGCCATCATTTCTCTTGCTTCCAACCATCATTAGAGAGTTTACGCCAGACGCTGTGCAGGCAGTGGCTGGTGTAGATGTTTTTGCACACCGCCTTGCATGTCCTGGGCAAAATATCAACGTTCACACAAAACTTGTTTGGTAACTGTCACGCTTCAAATGAGAACTAACGGTCGCAAAGAATCTACCTGTTATTGTTATTTTGAGTGTGCACTGATATGGAACAATGATAATACATCTTTGATAAATGTAAACGAGTATACAGAACATTATGGATCAATAACGTACACCCTGTGACTCACTCTCAGCCAATCAGAATGCTTGATTTTGTCTCGCCCTATTATACAACTAAAATATTCTATTTGTGTGTGTTTGTAGGACATAGACCGGTGTCTACAAGCCCTGGATGAACTTGCAGCTGTGCCCGTCACCAGCCAGATCCTCCACAAGAACGCTGAAGTTATAGCCACTCTAAAAAAGGTGTGTTTTCTTGACTATTGTTTCACTATCAGTATTTAAGTTTGACCCACAGTTTAAATATTGGAAATAGATTTCCTTATACAATATGTACTTCTTTGCAATGTATTAGTCAGTTATTTCCCAGTGTGTGTGGCTGGAGGTTAGCGGTTGCTGAGTATTTGATAGTCAGACAACAATAGTAATAATAGATTAGATATTAATAATAATAATCATCATCATCAACTGCTTCATTCTGCTTCTCTTTGAGATGATACAATGAAAGTAGGAATACTAGAAAACTGTAGTCTACCATGTCTTCTGTGTTTTTGTTTTAATAACTTCATATAAAGATGTGGTTACTTTACTTTTCTATTTTTATTGATTGTTACTGTATTTTATTAATTCCTGCTATTACAATATGTTAAATGTGGTGTATATAGACCGATGTTGTTTTTGGTTTTATAATCAAGGTTGTGATGGCAGTACTGTTTTATTTATGTTTTTATAAATAATCCCCGCTTTTTGCAACGTCTCATGGTTTCCTTTTTTTTCTGGACAATATAGATTCGGCGGTATAAATCCAGCAATGCAGTCATGGAGAAAGCTAGTGAGGTCTACAACAAGTTAAAACTTCGCTTTATGGGAAAGTCGGAGGTGGCAGCTAAACCGCAAACAGAGGGAAAGGAAGCAGAAGAGGATGATGATGATGAGAAGGAGACGACCAACACGGGTAAGTCACGCCTTGGATCTTGCTTCTATCATGTTTGATATTATCTCTATTTTGTTTGTGATTCTTATTGTAATCTACGTTCACATTTTCTAGACTCCACTCCGGTGAATGGGGAATCACAACCGAAAAAAGATGATGTGGAGCTCGAAGAAAATCCCAAATCCCCTGCCCATGAGGAGAATAACGATGATGCTACTTCAAGTCCAAGCAGGTAAACACCCTCTAGCATTTTGAGAAGCAATATACAGTGTCTTTGCTCTACACGTCATCGTCATGGGCAACAAACATGACATGAAAGCAGATCTTGGTACATGGACCATAACAACACAGGTATCTTCTGAGAGAAATGCTTGTCGTGGTTCAGGTGGGGCCGCATATGCGATCTCTTTGATACGTAAAGTAATCCCTATCAAGCACCGCAGTGGTTGTGACTGATTATGTTCTCCGTTTAGACAAAGCCCAGACAGCCCTGCTGAGCCACATCTTCACAGTAATGAAGAAGCGGACAACTCCATCTCTGCAGGGACAGAACCACCCGCTGTAGAAAGCTGAAAGACCCTGAACCACCACTGCAGTGGACCAAGTGCTAAAGATGGTGGCCTCTTAGTTTCACATCATACAATGCTCCTGGCCCAACAACATCGCAACACACACACAAACACACAGCATTTCCTACAGTATCTGTGACGTCAATGTTGATGTTTTGGATATTTTGTACCATAATGACATCAAACCAGAAGGCTCTGTTGCTCGGACTGTTTGGTTCATTATTCATCTTGGCAATAAGGAAAGCTTAGTAGTGTGGTAGTTTGTGGCGCTGAGCAAACTCTTTTTATTTCTGAAAATGTACTTTTTCTTTTATACAACACTTGGCCCGTCCTGGATCTTCACTCTGTACTCCTGCTTCTGGCTACCTTGTTCTTTCTACCACGTGAACTCCTATTTTGATCTTTTACACTGTATGTATATGGAATGATTACATTTAAAGCACTTCTGACTGGACTTTAGGCTGGGGGGATAGTATGGGAGGAAACTTCAATCCTTTTCGTGAGAAAATGGAGCCATGCCGTTAGTTTTTTCGCTCAGAAGATTTTGTGTAGCCCTGACATCCGTTGGCTTCATTTTTTTTATAAAGTCTACAAAATATCACAAAGGCCTCTTGTCTGTGTGTATGATATTGTGAGAGTGGTAAAGTACTATTTGTGAGTCTTTTATGTTAAGTATATATTTTTTCTAATTATCTGGTCTTGATACAGTTAATCCAGTCTGAAATGTCAAGCCATTTACTGAATCACTTAAAACTGTTTTACAATTGAAGTCCACCTACGTTTTTATAGCATTGTTTGCAAACAGTTTTGTCTAAAATAATAATTGCTGTGGAGTTAAAAAAAACCACGCTCTTGTCTCCCCATACTGTCTGCTTTCAGTAACTTGCTTAATAAATGGAATAACTGTACAGATTGAAAACTGCCCTTAAAAGCTATAGAGATCTCTTGTAGCTGCAGCCTATTTTGACATGTTCCTGTCATAAGCATACAACAGGTGTTTTTAGTGCTATGTAAATTGTTAAAGCATTTCTATGACTTAGTTGAGACTTGAATAAAAATCTCAGCATGATTTTGTTTCCATCTCATTTCTTGACGAGTAAAACACACTTTTAATGTCTGCGTTTGTGAAAAAGACTGTTTGACCACCAGCTAGTTTCTGGTTTCACATCGTGTTTCGACCTTCCTGTGTAAATGCAGCTAAAACGCTCGACTCGCACGGGCTAATTCACATTCAAGTTACCTGACAATATGCTGATAAATTAGCTCATTCAGACTAAAAGCTATTTTATTGTTTAATTTAGTGTGTTAAATTCAAACGTGTGTCTGCCATACAACATGTTGCTCTAGTGGGCGGAGACGGGGGGGACTAGACCTTTAATTCCTCTGATTCCCATCTGGGAGTCTCGCATCATACTCGAGTCAGCTGACCGAAGACGCCATTTTGTCAGCCATTTCCTCCACTGATCCGTTGCCAGCGTCTCTGCACAGCACAGGACGCCCCGTCCGGCCTCAGCGCGCTCTGCCCGGGCTTGGTAAACAGCAGCAGACGTCCCCCACACCCCTCTCCCCCCTGCACTAACGGTACCCGGGTGGATGAGAGACAGTCTCGAGGCTCGGTCGGCACCCACTAGACCTCTGGAAGGCGCTTCGGCCCCGCGGGACTCGAGCGGCAGCTTTACGAGTCGGAGGCGAACATGGCATTGAAGATTGTCAAAGGGAGCATCGATCGGATGTTCGATAAAAACCTTCAGGATTTAGTACGTGGCATAAGGAACCACAAGGAAGACGAGGTAAAAAAAAACACAACTACACAAAAACAACAGAGCAAAACGCTGTCACCTGGAATATGTGAAACCTTTCGTTCGTTAATGTTTATTTAACTCGACACGTATTACAAAAGTAACCGTTATCGCCGCCCGGCTAGCTCGCGCTCACAGCTAAGTTGCCGTTGGGCAGCTAGCCGCCGCTCGGGCATCTCTCCCGCGAGCTAACAGCCGCTGCAACACAGCCGTGCTCCGCGGCTCCCGGTCGTTTAACGTGTGTTAAATGACACGTTAAAGAATGCGCGTGGTTGCTCGCTGTGTGGCCACACTACGGGGACGGTGTTAGACGAAGAGGAGGGATGGCTGAAGAGTTGTTACTGACAGCTAGCTAAACCTAGCTAGCTAACTGTCAGACAGTCGGGGGAAGCGGCTCGGTAGATTATCACGTCGGGATTACTTCCCGGTACCGGAGAGCACTGCTCGTGTGGATACTGCTAACTACCACCGGGCAACTATTGATAACTTTAATCAATCCTTGCCCTGAAGTGACTGACTCATCCAGGGAGTCTTCAATATTATATCTCACTCTTTTGAGTTGAGGACCCCAGGATCTCTTGACTGTTGAATGAATGACGTGATGCTCTGACTACATGCGCACAGTTCACAATGTAAAGGAGGCCTAACTTATGTGATGCTTAATTATGCACATACGACCATGCATGGGTGTTGTTTTTAAATATAAAAGTGCATCTTCCTATAAACTCGTTAATGTCTTGATGTCAGCCAGCAGCTCGCTTTGAAACGTCCCATTAGGGAGTGAAGATGAGCTCATCCCTGTCCCAGATGTGTGGGTGCTGACCATCACAACACCTGGCGAAGTGGGAGTAGGGTAGGGTAGGGTGGGGTGGGCCGATAGAAGGCACTGTTTTTTGGGGGGTGGGAGGCAGCCACGTTTAAATCTCTCACATCAGCCTGCTCTTCTTATGAGCTCTGTGCTGGCTTAGTCTGACCCTATTCCTGCTTGGGGGGGAGTAGTTGGAGGGTTACGCTATACTGGGGTCAGGGCACAAGGCAGGTTCACTTGGTTGGCGTTGCACAGAGCTGCGGTGCTGTGCACACCTGTCTCGGTCTGTATGTCGGGTGTGAAATGTAGAGCTAGTGTGTCTAACCCGAGGGCGATTTTTAGATTTAGTACTCTCTCTACGTGGCACATTTGTCCTGCTCACTATCTCACCCGAACACTCACTTACAAGCATTTTAAGGCAAAACTTCCCGATCTAATCATCTATATTCACATTTTGTGTGACTATTATGTTGTCTACATTTGTGTCTTTTTAATATCTTTGGTCAATCAGGCACTCTGATCGCTTGTTGCTCGAGGCTATCGATAGCTGATCTCTTGATTCAATGTAGAAGCTGGGATGTTCACCAGATGTAACCCTACCTGGGCCACCTAGATAAGGTGGTGGTTGCCCAGGGAACAGTTTGCTGAAATATTAATACGCTGTGTGCGTATGTGTATGTCTAAGTGTGTGTGTGTAGACTTTTTCCTGGCCAGCCCACAGTTTGTTTTTCACATGTGTGCTGAGTCCTTGTGTGGCTCATTCATTCCCTCTCCCTCCTATGCCTTTGGGAACAGCCGGCATATTGTAGGAAGGGTGTGCGGATGTCCAAAGTGTAATTCTGTGAGATTAGTTATTTCATTTGAGGTATATTTGTCCTTGTCGTCCGTTTATTGCGTCACTGCTGGCTGACTGTTTCAATGAGTTCTGAATTGATCATTGTTGACAAGTGTGCTGCAGAAGCGCTCCGTGTGTCTGGTGATCTTGTGTTGAATCCCTCGTCTAGCTACAGTTTCACCAGGAGCAGTATTAGCAGAGTCCCGCCCACCCCCTTCCCGCCTCCTCCTGTCATTGTGCTGTCTCATGACTGCACACACATGACCAGCACACACTTGCACTCTATAGGGCGATATCTGTGTGTTTTTTTATTTGTGCACGGTTGCTCCTCTCAACAATGGACGACTGATTGCTCTATTTAGAGGTCTAGATGAGTTTGCCCTCCTTTGTTAAATAAAATGTACCTTCTGCTTCTGGGAGAGCTGTTGTGTCACTTATTATAAAATAACCTGTGTAATTTGTGAGTGAATGTTTTTGGTGTGTATCTCAGTATTGTCTATCAAGGAAGAACATTTTTTCCTACCGTACAGTTTACGCTGATGTATGATGTTTCATGAGCTTTGCCACACAGCCTCAACATGTTTTGTTTAGCACTCCCGTGGAACAAACTCTTGTCATGAATTCAATGACTTTAGACACGCCATAACTTTAAATCTATCACCGATGACTCGTGACTTGAGTTTTTCTTACAATTTATATAAAATCACTACATTATAATCATGATATTTGATGGTAAGTACATACTTATAGGTCACCTCTGCTGACTGGATAGCAACAACAGACAGACTTGTTCCCCCTCTCCGGATATCACTCCACCTAATTCGATCTGGTGTCTGTGTGTCCTCTCCTTTCTCTGCCCTCAGGCCAAGTACATCTCCACTTGCATCGATGAGATCAAACAGGAGCTCAAGCAGGACAACATCGCCGTCAAAGCCAATGCTGTGTGCAAGCTCACCTACGTAAGATCTCTCTACACCCTCCACAGCATCACTGACTCCGTCTTTCACTTCTGCTTCATTAACATAAAGAAGGACACCATCGTCAGTTCTCAGTGAGACCTCACCTGTGTTTCTTTGTGATAGACGCATACGGACCATGTGGCTGCTTCAGGGCACAACTCCCTAAAAGCAATGCCAGATTTCTTTGGTTCTCGCAATCAATTTTAAATGTTCAACTACCCAAGATTAACAAAAACTAACCAAACGAAACATGATTTGTTTTTTATGTATCTGGTTTATATGATCACCTTTTAAGCATGGAAGACATATTTTTGCTTACAGATTATCTCTTAAGTTTATTCAAATGCCAGCTCGGGAAGATTTAGTTGTGGACAGATATTTAACGTTGTACTTGCCAATACCCTCAAAGTGCCATGTTGTGTTGAGCATGCACACAATTTTAAATTCAGGTTGGGTATGATACCTGTAGAAACGAGATGCTCGTAGACTTTGTTGTTTATCTTTTCAAATAGCATGATGCTGAATCGGAGCACAATGTTTTGGCTCAAGGCATCATCGGAGGCAAATAGAAGTGACCAGTTAAAAAAACACATAATCATTTTTTTTTAAAGCGGGTACACATGGTGTTTTATGACTCATAGCTAGGAGCCAGAACTTGTTGATAAAAGTGTAACGTTTCTGTTTAAAAGAAACCACTCACTCTATTTATAGCGCAGGCCGACATTTATGTTCGGATGGCTTTTTGCAACTGGCATCTGTACCCGCTTTCAGAGCTTTCAGCTCAAATAATTTAGCCTCTCTGTTCACCTCAGCTTCGATCCCGCCTCCTCATATTCACCCTCTTGACGCTCTGTCTCCTTTCTTTCCTGTGTTACAGCTCCAGATGCTGGGCTATGACGTCAGCTGGGCCGCTTTCAACATCGTTGAAGTCATGAGCTCCTCCAAGTTCACATACAAGGTAAAAATCAGATGTATTGGAAATGCAGAACATTAAACCTGGTCATCTAATGGATTAATGGTCACGATGCTATGACTGTTGTATACGCCCACGGGTAGATTTGTCAAGAAATTTGACACATCTCACAAGCTGTCCTTTGCTGTACCATTTGAGTTGATCTCTCCACATATATACTCAAACATGTGCTGCTGTATCGCTCCATGGAACGGCTGTAATTGTATCTCAGCGAGATGTACTGAAAACCACTTTTCAGCAGGGGTTCCCAACCTCTTGTAATCAGAGGCCCATCTGATTCTGAAAAGAAGGAAATGTATCAAATATTTATAAAAATGAGAAATAAATGCCACATAAAAAAATAACAATAAATTACACTGTGAATATGTTTTTGCCACTGTTGGCTGTATCGATTGATGCAATAACAATTATGTTTCTACATTTTACATTTAAGCCCGATCTATTTATTCACTTAATCCGGTGGAACGTCAGCTCTCGCTAATGGTGGCAAATCACGGTCTCCCCTACCTCATGTGTTGAGATTTTCAAATGTGAATAGTTGCTGTTCAGTGAGTGGTTCCAGTTAACTTGCAGCACAGTGTGTCATTCTTTCTGCTTTCATTTCCTTCCTCCAGAGGATTGGCTACCTGGCGGCCTCACAATGCTTTCACGAGAGCACTGATGTCATCATGCTGACAACCAATCAGATCCGAAAGGTCAGTGATGTTCTTCCTCTGGCCCATTAGGAAAAAGCCCTCGTCCAACCTCTTCTGTCTCGTAAACTATTCCTTTCTATTTTCTTTTTTCTTCTTTTCCAGGATCTCAGCAGTCCCAACCAGTATGACACCGGTGTGGCCCTCACCGGCCTCTCTTGTTTTGTGACCCCTGACCTGGCTCGGGACCTGGCCAATGACATCATGACACTGGTGAGTAATGGAGAGTATTGAGAGGTTTACCAACAAGTACTTGTGCTCTCTTCTTTTCTGGCTCCAGTTTCCCCGGTAACTCCTCCTCGGATCTTTAATGACCTCAGAACTCAAGAAGAGGTGTTCTTCCTTTTTCTAGTTTGAACACAACCATTTCAGCTGTCTTTACTTTCCCCCCCCACCCTAGATGTCTCACACTAAACCCTACATCAGAAAGAAGGCGGTGCTCATCATGTACAAGGTGTTTCTGAAGTACCCAGAGTCCCTGCGGCCAGCTTTCCCCAGGCTCAAGGAGAAACTGGAGGACCCAGACCCAGGTATCGGGACCGACGCGCTGCATTCAGTCCGTTACGCAGGGAGCTTGTGCTTTGTCACCTGAACCCTGTGAATTATTCAGCAACGAAGAATATGAGATTAAGGAAGGCTCGCTTGTGCTAGTCACAGCTGTCTGGGAATATTCAACCGCTCGCCGGTCTATTTCTGTTCTGCAGACAAAAACATCTCGCAGGGCACTTATCTGACTTCATGGTGACGCACTGTCAATCAGTAAAAACAATATTTAATAGTCTGAGATTCTGTAAGAGCTTTGTTGTAAAAGCTTCTTTCAACTGATGTCAAAAGGATATTTCAAATGTGACGTGAGGTGAAAAACAAATGTACCTTCTTTACTACTCTTTAACATTTTAGGCCTTTTTTATTCTGATTATGTATTTTCTGATGATCTCTTTTCCTCTTTAGGTGTCCAGTCTGCAGCAGTAAATGTTATCTGTGAGCTCGCTCGGAGAAATCCCAAGAACTACTTGTCTCTGGCCCCGCTCTTCTTCAAACTCATGACCTCTTCTACCAATAACTGGGTTCTCATTAAGATCATCAAACTGGTAAGTCAACAGGACACAGGGAACTTGAGTTTCTAGTGTGGTGATGAAATCTTACATGAGGTCTTAAAAAGCATACTGGTGCATACTGTGCACCACCAAGCCATGGTGCTGTATGCCGGTAGCACTATTGCACCAATCACACAGCATTACATCCATCATAAAAGAGGAATTGATACTAGTTCCTTCACCCGCACTAAAGGCTGCATTGCTTAGCAAGTGTTTTTTATAGGACACGTTATCATTGCTTCTCTTGGAGTTGTTCTACAAGGATTGCACATTTTCACAATAAAATTCCTTGAATCAGTCAGTGTTTCTGAAAAGTTTATCCAAAGTTAAATTTCTTATGTGAGAAATAATCTACTGCGTGTCGTGGTGCTCTTTTTGTTTGACAGTTCGGTGCGCTCACACCTCTGGAGCCACGGTTGGGGAAGAAGCTAATCGAACCTCTGACCAACCTAATCCACAGGTGAGATGAAATCCCTTCGTAATAATAAACGTTTTTTTACAGTTGGTAAACGCGGTTTGACCTGACGAGCATATATCAATAATAATGTTTCCTCCTCTCTCAGTACCTCTGCCATGTCTCTGCTGTATGAGTGCGTCAACACTGTGATTGCAGGTCAGTCATTTTATTCAATGTGTTTTAAAATAGTGGTCTCGTGTACTTATTGTGTGCTTTTGCTCCATCTCAGTCCAGTGAAATCCACGTCCTACTTTTTTTTTTTTCTTCTAAAAATATTTTAGTTCATTCACTTCTAATTGCTTATTTTGTCCCCCATGCAGTGTTGATTTCCTTGTCCTCTGGGATGCCTAACCACAGTGCTAGTATCCAGGTAAGCCTCTGAGTCCCACTCCTCCACCTGCACTTTTCCTGTGGTTGAATATTAATCATAACCGTTTCCAACCCAGTTGAACTACATTGCATGCTTTCACCATGTCTCTTTCTCTCCACAAGTCTGTGTTTAAACATTCTTTCATTTGTGACTGTCAATAATGCATGAACAAATAACTTTGCACCATGAAATATAAGCCCCATTTCTCCCACTTCTGTTTGTCTCTTTTATCATTTCTATGACAAAATTGCAACTGGTTTCACTTAACAGTGATGGTAATGGCTCTCCCTTTCTCCCTCCCCTTTCTCTCTTGCTCTCTTCTCCGTTTTTTTAGCTCTGTGTGCAGAAACTGCGAATCCTGATCGAAGACTCGGACCAGAACTGTGAGCCCTCTGTCAATGCCTGCAGTGTGTCATTTTCTCATTGTCTGCGTGTTTGTGACTATGGAACAGTCCACCCTCTTAGACGCCAACAATGTAGATCCCCTGACTCTGGATAACTCGAACATTAAGACAGTCCCATTCTCAACTGAGGGGCCTGCTCAGAATACCATTACCGTGAAGTCATTATACCACTGTCACGCACAAATCCTGTGTACGACACACAAAGTGAAGAACTTGCAGCGTGTTTTTCACAGTTTGTTGCCTAAATTTGAAACAGATACAAGTTGCTATTCTCAAATATAAGGCGTGGCTCTCTAAATGCACTGATCCAGTTGAAGCTGAGAATACTGCATCCAGCCATTCGAGTTATCTGGACACCCATACATAGATAGTTGTTTGTGCGGAGTAGACTATAGATCTCCGATATTCATAAAGCAGACTGTGAACCTTTGGTTTTAGGTTTTGTTTTCTCTTTTTACCGCACCAGTCATGCTTAAGCTATAGCACTTTCAATATTGATAAGTTAAGTAGGTGAAAGATCACAGCTTTCATAGATTTTGAGGATATACATTGCTGATGGAATCGGTGAGGTAAAGTAACACAATTAAAGCCGGAATAGGCCAGGCTGGAAGTCCTTCATTATTCAAAAACATTATATGCAAGCAAAATATATCACACTTAAGTTTGAGATGCATTAGGTGTTTTGCAGTGAACTAAAACGGTCATTGTCTCCAGCAGCTGCGCTGAGTTCATGTGCCCAGTTGTTTGTGCGATGCATTCACTGCCCTGACCAGGCTCACCTTAGCACCAAGGTCACTACCTCAGGCACACACCTATTGATCCACAAACCTGAGAGGCATTTGTCTTTGCCAAATTAGATGATAGATGATTCAGCAGGTTTTTCCAATTGTTAGTTTTTAATTTGGTGAGTAGGAAAAGCTGCCGAGGATTCGACAGGATAAAGCAAAACAAAACTACTGTGTCCAGTGTGTGTGTTGTCCCGTGTGTGTTTGTGTGTCCTTTCCATATTTATCTATGTTTTGTGTTCCTTTCCTTTAAGATATTTAGTTTGTCATTTCCTTGTTTTTTTGTGTAGATTATTTAATGTAAGATAAAACAACATTATTTTTTATATATATCTCATTTCTAGGTATATTATATATGTTGGGCCTTTCGTGGTGATTAGATTTAGAGAGTAGTAGTAGTAACTTAAATACTCTTTTGACAAGTAGTCCAGTTTCCAAATAACTTTGTCCTTTGGAAACGAAGGATTTCCGAGAAAAAAAATATTCTACCACCAGGTATTGTATTGGTTCTCTCACTGAAGTTACAGCCCAGTAAGGTTAGTCAGGTGTATAAATGATAGTAAATTGATTAAGAAAATTTAACAACATACTTAATTGTTAAAGTGGCAATCCTCAAGATATGGTCCTGGTTGATTTGGTGACACTGGTTGTAACATCAGATGTGTTTTATTACTACAGGTCCCAGAATAAAGGGGCAGTCAAATAAACTTGTCTGTTTCTATTAAAGAAGTTGGGCAATAATTGTCCTTTTCTTTTTTTTTTAAATAACTCTTTTGCAATCTGATATTTATTTGCTGCACGAAAGTGAAAGTAGTTGGTTCCCTCACGAAGAACTCTGAGGTGTGCAGCCTCTCGTACCTCATCTCATAGGCCATTGTTTTTCCCTCATTCTGCGATGGTCATTAAAACATTTATTTAAATGAAAATCTTCAAGACTGCCACTTTAATGTAGAAAATATTGACAGCTGATGCAAAACAATATTTATGTTTGCTAGGGTCCAGTGAGCTAGGGTGCTGTAAATCTCCTTTGAAATACGCTGATCCCATGTTTGTCTTTGCAGTGAAGTACCTGGGCCTGCTGGCCATGTCAAAGATCCTAAAGACCCACCCCAAGTCAGTGCAGTCTCATAAAGACCTCATCCTCCAGTGTCTGGACGACAAGGACGAGTCCATCCGCCTGAGAGCTCTGGACCTGCTCTATGGCATGGTATGAAGCAAAGACATTTCATTTATTTTCAGTCAATTCTCAGTTCAGGTCATGTTACTTACTCAGATTTCTAGTGCTAGATTATCTCAGTTTAACTGAAAATGACCTGTTCTTGGCAGGACAGAACTACCTCTTACCATAATTATTGCTTTACTTGATTGGTTCACACCAAGTTCGCCAGGGGATGATACAGTTGCTGGTCGGAATAGCTAATGTGTGGTGTAGAAACTTCTGCAGGAGGTGTTAACTTAATACTAGTCGTTATCATGTGATATTTTGTTATATATGACACCATTCTGTGATGTCTTCGCTGTACAATATATTCTTTAGTTGTATCCTTCATTTTAAAGCTGTTTTGGGGACATGATTTCTCTCAGAACACATTTTTTTATTTAGCATTCAACTTTGAGCTGTGTTCTCCCAGGTATCCAAAAAGAACCTCATGGAGATTGTGAAGAAGCTGATGCTGCATGTGGACAAAGCTGAAGGAACCACCTACAGAGATGAGCTGCTCACCAAGATCATAGACATCTGCAGCCAGAGCAACTACCAGTATATCACCAACTTTGAATGGTCAGTTGCTCCACACCAACATCGTCTTAACTTTCACTCCATATGATCTGTGAATTTGGTTTGACGTCACTCTTTGACGAGAATTTCAACCGTACCTTTCATATCTGCTCGACAGGTACATCAGCATCCTGGTGGAGCTGACCCGGTTAGAGGGCACACGCCACGGCCACCTCATTGCCTCTCAGATGCTGGATGTGGCTATTCGGGTGAAGGCCATCCGGGTCTTTGCCGTGGCCCAGATGGCCACGCTGCTGGACAACGCCCACCTGATGACGGGCAACGTGCAGCGGAAGGGCATCTGTGAGGTGTTGTACGCAGCGGCCTGGATCTGCGGCGAGTTCTCCGAGTACGTTGATTTCTCTTGTTGGGATGCAAACTTACACAGTGAAAGAAGACGTGAACATAAGAAGGGAGTCATTCCCACAATAGGGAGGGTAAACCTGAAGTAATTAAAAAATGCTGCATAAAAATGTGTATATGACTGTATTATGATAATGGGAAGCATATGTAATTAATGAGTTCCCATTGTAGATGATACGTCTGGAATATAACGGTATTTTCAAGCGTGTCTGTTATTTCAGGTGGACACATTTCCAAACCTTTCTTACACATTAGCTGCGATGTTTAGAACCTTCTTTATTCAATTGTGTTTACATCAGTGCCCTGCTGGATAATTGCGTCGATGTTGTGATTAAATGTACTTTTCAAATGGGTCTTTCTCTAAATCCACCTCCTCTCCTTAGACATCTGGAGAACCCGATGCAGACGCTGGAGGCCATGCTGCGGCCCAAGGTGGCCACGCTGCCGGGCCACATCCAGGCGGTGTACGTGCAGAACGCAGCCAAGCTGTTTGCCACTTTGCTGAAGAACCAGGAGGGGAACACGGACCGCACTGCAGCACAGGAAACCAGCCAGCTGATGATAGACAGGCTGCCGCTGTTTGTCCAGAGCGCCAACCTGGAGGTGCAGGAGAGGGTAAGATGTAGACGTGCATAGCTGTCATGACTGGTTTTCTTTGGCTAAAGCAAGAACTGAGATATTTACGTTTTTCCCTTTTGACACTTGGCAATTGTCATTGTATACCTCAAAAGGTTGCCCACTACATACAAATCTGATAAATGTCTGCTAATCTCCCCGTCTGCTTCACCTTCTCTCTCGTCCTCAGGCCTCTTGCATCCTGCAGCTGGTCAAGTACATCCAGAAACTGCAACAGAAGGACGTAGAAGTAGCGGAGGAGGTCATTGCCCTGTTCGCTGGAGAACTCAACCCTGTCGCCCCCAAAGCACAGAAGAAAGTGCCTGTTCCTGAAGGGTGAGTTTGCTCAGTAAATGAGAATCACACACACAAATTAGAACAGTTATAAACACTATATTATTACATAGTTTGACATGCATTTCTAATTTTTTTTTTAAGTAAAACCCATAAGATTTGTTCATACTGTTGTGGTCCAGCAGCAACGTGTATGTGTCTTAGTGTAGGCCAGTGAAGTTTAAGTGAGTTTGTTTGTGCAGTCTGGACTTGGATGCCTGGATCAACGAGCCTCCATCTGAGAGCGAGTCTGAGGACGAGCAGCCCAAGGCTATTTTTGCCAAGGAGGAGCACAAACACTCCCGCGCCCGTCACACCGAGGTGGACGAGAAGGAGCTGGCAAAGGTGAGCCGGTCGATGGTTGTAGCCTCGTTGAGCTGAACAAGCAACATTGTTTTATAAATAATTTATTTGTACAGTAGAATATGTATGTGTGTGTGTATATCTTAAAAAAAAATGTAATATTTATTACTGTACTTGTAACTTGAAGACCTTCATATAAAAAGACCTAGTCTGGTTCACGAGAAAAAACAGCAAGGGCCGATTCTACTCCCAAGATAAGCAACCAGGGCTCAACTAAAGGACCTCTAACAGCTAGAGACTTATTTTTAGGTTTTAGATATGGAAAGTATTGAATTATGTTACTATTCTAACTAATTATACCCTGGGAAAATTAACTAAAGGCACCCAAAGACCTTATGTACTTATTAAATATGCAACTGTATACAACTTACTGTTTGTTTCTAGTTCAGAGGAAAACAATGTTACATTAACCTGAGAGAGAATTCTTTTTTGAATTGACAAATCGTGTTTGTCTCACAAAAGAGTAATCAAAATATGATTCCTTATTATTTATTAAACCGTTCAGCATCATAAACTTGAAAGCTGCCTTGAACAGACTTACATTTTAGTACATTGTGCAGATATGGCCTCTTTCATTTATTGGCAGAAGTACAATTGTATTTATGACTTTTACTCTGCAGTATTTATAGTTTGACTATTAAAAGTTAATGGCTTTACTTAAACATGATTTACCATTACAATACCAACATTTCCAGTAAGGCAGAGGGTGACGAGCAAAGCAATAGCTCTGCCTGCTGCAGTAACTGCGGCAATGAGGCGGTTGAACATCAACCAACTTTCCCCTCAAATACTTATTAGATGTAATTCCTAATGAAGCAGGCAGACGAGTGATATGACTACATTTACAAGAGGACAAAACCTTAGAAAAAACAACGAAACCTACAAACGCTTTAACATACTGATGTCATACCGTCTTCAGCATCGTCATTGATTCCGCAGTTAGTGTTTTTCAGTCCAGATGTGATCATGCAGTCCTTATCTGCAAAAAAGAATATCGACTTTCTCTCAGTTCTACTGTGAATCAGTTTACCAATGCGGTCTCCCTCTACTGCTGCTCCAAGGCAGGCCTTCATTGATTAATTCATGGAACTGTTTTTGTTTTTTCCCCCAGAGGAGAGAAGTCAGAAAGCAGGAGCAAGCCAACAACCCCTTCTACATCAAAGCCTCCCCATCCTCTCAGAAGGTGTGTTTTCTTTCGTCTCTTCCACTGCACACGTCTCTGTGAAAGCCTGTCTGTTCTCTTGTCTAACTACAGGTATTCGACGTACTGTAATCATTGCTAGGTTATGTTTTAAATGCATGTCTTCTTTTGTGTAGGTGTACCAGGAGGCTCCAGGAGTGGAGCACATTCCCGTCGTACAGATTGACCTCACTGTGCCTCTCAAAGTCCCAGGTACAACACTCTGCTACAACATTACTACTACAACACGAGCAACCTATGAAATTATACCACAGAAATCTGCTAATTTTACTGCCATAGTACTAGAAGTCATGCTACTATTAATTTTAGAATAAACAATAATTTGGCAAAGTGTCTGATGATCAGACCCCATTGTGACAGAGTATATTTAGAGCGTAGAAATGCTGGGGTTAGATCAGGAACATTTCCCATGCAATGTGATTTAGTGGGAGGAGGGTCAAATATGTTCATCTGAAATGACGACTGATGCAGGAGAGAGAAGAACAGTTTGAATGTTTTGACAGGAGTGATATGATTGGCTTAAGGAGGCTGTGGCATAATGTGGTTTGTTCATGTACTGGGCAGCGCAGCAGTCAGCTGATAAGAAAGGAAGCCGGTTACTGTGAATGAATTAGTGCCTGAAGAGAATCACCCTGACTTCGTCATGCTAAACTTAATTTGTCTGGCTATTTTGATCTTTTTATATCTGTCTTATTAAAATATGACTCATTACATGTAGGCCCCTCTCCCACAGGTCTGCCTATGTCTGACCAGTACGTGAAACTGGAGGAGGAGCGTCGGCAGAAGGAGAGAGTAGAGAAGAAGAAAAAGGAGAAGAAGAAGCGGAAAGAAAAGCACGGCGGACGAGGGAGGAAACATGATTCGGGCCCTGAGAGCGAGGAGGACATCACGCCTGCGCACATGGTCGACATCGTTACCGAGGAGATGCCAGAGGTACAATGGAGCTGTGTGAACGTCACAATGTTCTCTATAAAGGCATCGTGACTCATAGTATCAAAATACATTTGATTTTAATGTAATTATGTACATTACACAGTGTAGGTAATGTGTGCTCTACTGGAGATTGAAATTTAATATCAAAGATGATAAATCAGTTTTCCTCTCTTGGTAGTTAACTGTACATGTGGACATTAATCTCAGTTAGAAGCAAAGACCATCATTGTTTACTTAGTCGTTTGGGGTCTTCACTCTGAGACTGGAAGTCAATACCTCGCCAGATCGCTTCAAATTTTGTGTATTGTGGTTATAGATTAACTTTGCAAGTTATTAACTCTGTTTTATTGATTTTTACCCTCTGGTCAGAATGCCTTACCCAGTGATGATGATGACAAGGATCCCAATGACCCTCACAAAGCCCTGGACATCGACCTTGACAAGTGAGTCCACACAATGGAGATGGACATAAGCTTAAACTCTTTAAATGTAACTATAGACACATTGTTAATGTTGCTGAAACCCATGATTCACGTATCTGATGGAGCAGATCGACCAGAGGATCACTACATTTAAATCCTGAATGTCTTAAAAAAAAAGAAAAAAAGATCTCTATCTTCTCAGCCTGATGTTATTTCCTGACCGTACCGGCCGCAGTGTCACAGGCCATGTGACTCGGCCCTTTCCCTCCTCTCACTCCTTCTCATGGCGTTCTGCTTTCTGCTTCCTCTTCCCTATGCCTACACACACACACACACACACACACACACACACACACACACACACACACACACACACACACACACACACACTGACTCTCTGTGTGGGCAGCTTGGTGGAGATGGCTGCGCGCAGGTGAGTAGCACCCCCGCTGCGGGACCTGAGCTCCGACTATACATGGATTGCCCCTCTTTCTCTCTAAATAGCTGTCTTGATCCTCTCACTAACATAGCTGTCCTGTCCATCCAGGTAGTTTGCAGTACCTGCTTTCATTTTGTTTGCTCTTCTTTCCCCGCATTTTCTATATCGCTCATTTTAGCCTTTGACCTAGTCTAAAATGCATAACCCCTTTCTCTTATCCCACTTCTTTTTTTAACTTTTTTTAATCTTGACAATATCAGCAGCATATCATTTCCAAACAAATTGTACCATGATTCTAAGAATAATTCTCCTAAAAGAAAGTGCATTTTTAACATGACTGCCATTGTTCCATATTTACCAAAGATCATGAACTGGCTGCTGCTGATCTTCTTAGGATTTCATCTTTCACCATCTGTCCTCCTGGAATGGATTCCTAAAAGTATTTTTAGCACTTAACACCATCATCATCAAAATGCTTTCAGGAAACTTACCCCAGGAGTTAGGTGCTATATTTCTTTCCTCAGTTCGGCAGACTTTCCATGCCTCCAAATTGTCACCAGCCTTCCTTTGGTGGAAATAACAAGCACATGTGCCGTGAGACCAATGCGGTGGTTTACAGTGGATCGTTTATAATTGTTTTGATAGAATATGACGTTAAAGACTAAGAAATTAAAGAGTCACGTTGGTGCTTGTGATTTCTAGAAAGTTTAAAATTACAATAATGAGTGTGTCTTAATAGCTTTCTAAAAAGGCACACGCATTATTACCCGGCTGAAGCCAGACAGAATGCAGTGTGCCTTTTTAAATGTTTTTTTTATAGAGCATAACCAGCAGGGGGCTGCAGTGCATGGTGTTTTTGCTTTAAAGGTTCTGGCCCAGGGATATAAACTTGACAGCTCCTATTAGTTCAATATGTAGGAATTTATTGGAGCGTTTCTGACTGTCGGGAAGTTCCAGTACTTCTAGCTCTGCCAGACGAACGGCTTAACGCTTTGAATGAGACCCGGCTGCTGCACACTGCAGAATGTGTACCTGACTGCATCCTCCAACCCGTGGCCGCCTTTTCTAACACTACTAGGAAATACAGTCATAAATATTTTCCAGATGATGGCACCAACTCCAGGTGGACCAGAATCTCATCATCAATCCTCATCCAAACGCAGTACAAATGTGTATCTCTGCGTTTCCGTTGGTCCAGGCCCCTTGCCGACAGTGAGAAGCTGCCGGTCAGGTCACACCGCGCAGCAGAGGTTCTCAAAAGTCCAGCTGAAGATGGCCATAGTCCCGCTTCCCAGGAACCCAAGAAGAAGAGCAGCAAAGAGAAGAGGGAGAAGAAGAAGGACAAAGACGGGGATAGAAAGGTGAGCGTACAATGCAACCCCCCTCCTCCCCTTGTGAAACTGCTTTATGGATGTATATGTACGGATCAGTCTGAGCATGAGTGGGGGAAAACAACTCGGACCTGTCAACCATTATGACGCGATGAGTCAAAGGTCGAGGTTCTCAACCTTGTTGTGCCACAGAGCTGAATTTATTAGCGGGTTGTTGTTGTTGTTGTTGTGTGCAGAAAAGCAAAGATGAGAAAAAGAAGAAGAAGAAGCACAGATGTGAAGAAAAGGGGGAGGATCTGCTCGGGGGTCAGGCAGACGAGCCCGCCGTCCAATCGGAAGAAACCAGTGAGGTGGCTGCAGCGCCCGCCTCCAACGCTGCTGAGGTATGTTCTTACCAAAGGGCGAAGCGAGGCCGTTTCTCTCCTAGCAACAGAGTTTACATCTACGCGCTCACTTGACCCAGCATTCCGATTTTTTTTTTTAAATTAAAGAACCTGATCTCAAATTCATGATGAAAAATGGCTTAAGAATATAGTTCTATGTCGCGTACAGTTTCTGCTAAAGCGCTACACGCACACAGATGTCCTTAATCATTTTCATTGGCTCCACACTTCCATTGCTTCCTCCCAGCTTGTCTTTCAATCCGCTTTAGTGATCAAGTATCCGTCTCCTCGTAACAGGCCGTGCAGTCTCTCGCCAAATACTTGATTTATTCATGAAAGAGAGCAGCGTAATCTCTGTATCCATTTTCATGAATATTAGAAAGATACAGAACCTGTTTGGCCCTCGCCCCTCTCACCTCCTCGCACTCCTCTTCCTCCCTGCCTCCCTCTTCTAGGTTTCAGATCTGGATTTCTGGCTCTCAAACGCTCCAGTGCCCTCTAACGCCCAGGTTGAGTTCCCCCCCCCTCTCTCTCTTTCTCTCTCCTCCCATTATGTCTCCAGTTTATACTTTCCTCTTCCATAACTCCATTTGTATTGATCTCCATGTGTCTTTTTGCCATATGTTATCTCTCTACTGCCTCCTGATCTTTTTTCTCACATCTTCAGCCCCTCACCTTTTTCACACGGCTTCCTCTCTTTCACAGGTCACATAACACTTTCCTCACTCATTCTCCAGCCTTCTTATGTTTTTCGAGCATGTCTGTGTGCGCAGTATATGTGTATTTGTCTCACAGTGCCGGTGGTTCTCTTCCACGGCTTTTGTTTTGCTCGCTGGGTGTCGTCTTGAGGTCAAAGTGGATGTCGTTATTGTGTTGGTGGTAGTGACGAGTAAACGGAGGGCTGAGATTCCCTGGAATGTGGCTTGGAATCGCTTTTCTCTTGTTCCCGTCTCCACCGTGTCCCCATGTGTTTTTTGACTACGTCCGCCTTGAGCACAGGTGGGGTCACGCTCATCTTTGTTTCTGTTTGACCTTTTGAGTGTCGAAACTGCACAAAGAGCTGCTTTAAAGCTGCTGTGTAGAATCATCCTGCCGCAGATTTCCTGCTGTTCAACATTTAGCTGCTCGATGAAATGTAGTGAAGAAGAACACCGCTAGCTAGTAAACATCGATGGGAGGACTTCAGGATATTCATGGTTGTATAAGTTTCATTTGCAGATGTGGAGGGCAACATTTCTTTATTTACATGTTTGTTAGACCTCAATAATTTACACAAACGGAACTTTTGTTTTTCTTTACGAGATAACCTCCCAGTATTGGGTAAGTTGCTCTTACCATTATTGATTTTGAATCATTAGGTATCGTATATATACTTTTTTATAATGGCACTATCCCCAAAATAATATTTTGCATGGATTTGTTACCTATTTATCATTTCCTTGTTTCCTGTCTTTATGCTAAGCTAACAGACTTCTAGCTCCGCCTCCATGTTGAACTCTGAGCGATAAATTGAATGAGCACATTTCCCCAAAATGTCGCACTATTACTTTAACCATGCCAGATGGATGGCTTGTGACATTTAACACCGTGTTGTACCTTCCATACCTTCTCTTCTGTAGCTGTATCAGTTTGGGGAAATCGGGTCTGTCAAGTATTCGATTTTTAAACACTTGAGTTGTGAGCGGTCACCCCTTCAGTGAAAGCACTTCTGGCCTAGAAACGCTACCTTTTTTTTAAAGACATGTCTGGACATGCCTTCTGTGGAAGGCTTGTTTTTGGTTGTCATAGTGGACCAGCTTCCAACGGCTGCCACAAAGATCCTGTAAACCAGGGATCTGTGGATGGCAGCTAGTGTGGCTGCTTCGTACAGTTCATCCAACGGCACAGGGGGGGAAGCCCTAAGACGTAACGCAGTTATGGATTTGCTTATGTAGGTTGTTGGTCTTGCATGTGAGGCACTAGGCTTACCAAATACATTAATTTTCTTTCTAAATGAGTGAACTCCCTGACTTCATTTAACCTCTATCGGCACAGAAGTGAAAAACACTGCTCTTGGTGTTACACGCTGTGGTTGCTCACTGCTAATGCTTCTGTTTTTGTGGTGGTTGGTGTCTGTGTTTGTGTTTTTGCGTGCATGTGCGTATGTGAACAGGACGCAACCACCTTAGCAGCAGAAGCAGCCCCTGTGCCGGAGAAGGCCTCTGGCACGGCGCCCGACTCCGAGCCTGATGAGCCAGAGGAGACTGTGAGTCCCCAATGAGGATGCGTAATTGCGGAGTAGAAAGTTTCCCTGTGGTGCTCGAGATTCACAATGACCTGACAATATGCCGCACGTTGGCAGCTCTTATTCTCACACTTTTGTGAACATGAGATGCGTCAGACCTGCCAGTTCTTCTGTGATCTCTGGAGGGATATTTCGACTAATCGTGTTTCATTACCAGAATATCTGATCTACTGGGTTTGTTTTTTTTGTTCTTGTGGGGATTCTCAAGGATAAGAAGTCCTCAAAACACAAGAAGAAGAAGCAGAAAAAAGAGAAGGAGGAGAAGGAGAAGAAAAAGAAGAAGAAGCATCATCACCATCATCCCCACAGTGACGGCGGTGGCGAGGAGTCGGTGCAGAACGGCAACGTGGAAGAGGAGGAGCCTCTGCCGGTCAGTGTTTGTCGTCAGGGTTTCACCGCCTCACCTCCAGTCGAGTGGGAATGAAAACATTCAGAACGCTCTGCATCGAATATTTTGATCTTTTGTATCGAGGGGGGAGAAACGAGTCACATGTCCCTGACCTCAAAGGCACAAATAGCATGACGCTGCATTTAGGCAGTATTATTTATCATCCTTTTGATGTGTCAAACCATGTAACTGCTGCACAGACACACACACACACACACACACACACACACACACACACACACACACTGTGTGAACCAGCTCCTGTTGCCTAGTTAGCATACAGACTGACAGAGAATGCCTGATCTGACCTGAGCTCTTCTCTCCTTTCAGCCCATGTCCAATTACTGCCTGCTGGCTGAGAACTCCTACATAAAGATGGTGAGTGATGGCGAGAGACTTCTGAAGGAGGGACTTGTACCACTGTGCACGGGAAGAAGAAAAAAAGTTTTTTACTCGTCATCCTAATTAGTTTTGTTCAGTATTTGGCTTCAATATATATATATATATATATATATATATATATATATATATATATATATATATATATATATATATATATATATAGTTTATTTCTCAATATCTCAGGCTGTATTGATGCTCCTCTGACGGGGCGGTTCCCACCATCAGATGGTGTTGGGCTTTCTTTATCTGCCCAATTTTTAATACATTCCTAATTCACTATAAAATAAAGAGGGCTGAGGGAAGATTTGCATTAGACCTACGTTTGTGTGCCAGATTACAACCCACGTGTGTGTTCTGTTACTGAGATGGCGAAACGTATTTGATCATCTGATGAACCTCGTGATGTTTGCCCTCAATCGGCTCCGTTGTTGTGTCATCGACGCCACACTGCATATCACTGCAATCAAATTAATAAGTCAATGTTATTGCGAATACTAGGATCCAGATGGTGGAAAATCCTGCATCTAGTGAATTCTAACCGTCCTCTTAGTAAACAAACATGGAAAAAATGATGCTAGTTTGCGTGTTTAGGCCGTTTTATTTTAATGTGAAAAGTATCTAAGACAACAGTAGCAGTATAATATTAAAAGAAGAAGAATGTATGCAGACCCTCTCCTTTTCTCTCCCTCTCTTCAAAGATGATGGAGAATGTCGATCAGGTACTAGTGAACATTCTGTCAGTGACGGAATGTTATTAAACCCTTTTCTAGATGTGTTTCTCTCTGTTCTTGATGATTTTCACGGACTAAATTCAACGGCCGACTCTGAATGTTTCTGAGTGATTCTGTCCTTGTGATTTTCTCCTTGTGCTCCGTCTGGTTTCTTGGAAACGGCAACGTGTGCTACGGTGTTTGGTTTACGAATCCAGATTTGCTGTGTTTACTGTATGTCTTTTAAATAATCATCGCTCTGTGAATTACAAAATGGAGCTTTAGAAGACTCGTCTTTGAACAGTCATTTCAAATGCACATTATTGAAATCATTACTTTTTTTTTTTTAAGAATTACTTCTTTTTTTTTCTCCCGCAAAGGAAATTGACATTCAGGGTAACCTGCAGGATGGCAGTCAGGTTGTGGTGTCTGTTATATTTGAAAACAAGTGTGACAACTTCCTCAAAACCATGGAGTTCAACGTCCTGGACTCTCTCAACTCCAAGCTGCAGAGGCCAGAGGGGTCGGGTCCACATGACGGCCTCACTGTCCCCTTCCAGCTTCCACCTGGTCAGTGGTTTAAAAGCTAAATGTTCACTTGTTTTTTCCCTAAAATATACTCCTGCACAACATACCCATTTCTGTTTTAATGTGTAGAGGCGTTGTGTTCTAAAGTGTCACTCTGGGAGGTTTCTGTTGAATCTGATAACTTTGGGCGTTTCTCTTCAGGGGTTTCCAACGAGGCGCGATTTGTCTTCACCGTGCAGAGCATCGTAATGCAACAGAAACTGAAGGGAACCCTCACCTTCATAGTAAAGGTCTGAAGGAAAACACACACATACACACAAATGGCGGAACAAATCAACTCACCAAAAAGGATGTGTTGTATAACACCAATCATAGCTTCCATAAAGTGTAAAGATGTTCATATTCAAGCTCTGATATGATCCACTTTTTATCTATTTGGCCGCTGCCATCCCCCAACATGCCAAAACCTAAGTAGGAGTTGTTGGATATTGTAGAGTAGAAGTCATTTTCGATTCCATTCGTGTCCAAAACATTTCGGCTCAACAGGGAGGCGTAGTCGTACAGAAGCGAGACAAGAATCCGAACCCGCTTCACTCTTCAGTTTGGTGCCGCCACCTCGATGTCTCTACAGCCAAAGAGACTCGTTCAAGTGGCACGTTCCGATAATCTGTATTTGCTATTGTGTTCCCACAGAGTGAGGACTCCTCCACTCACGAGAAACTGGACTTCAAACTGCACTTTACCTGCTCATCCTACCTGATCACTACTCCTTGCTACAGGTTGGTGTTATGTTTCACACCACGTTAAAACGCACAATATGGAGGCGGGAAATCTACACATTGACATTCTTTAGGGGTTCCTCAGAATAGTCATTCAAATCACAGTTGTGCATAAGGATGTTTGTAATGTAATCGGGTAGCAGGAGCAGGCTCGATACATTTCATGTCAGTCTGCACTGCATATTTGTATATTTTCCGTGTAAAATTGCTACTGTGTGATTGACGATGGCACCGGAGTGAAATTCAGTGGTAAATCTTATCGTCTGGGCATCATTAATATTTATATATATATTGTAATAACGGTTTGGTTATTAGTTTTTGAGTTGTCTTGGTTCTCTGTCGTGTTTTCGTGGAGGAGAAATTGCAAATGGAGTCTCTCCTGTTTTGTTTGGCCAGCGATGCGTTTGCAAAGCTGCTCGAGTCGGGCGACATGAAGTGCAGCTCCGTCAGACTGGAGGGAGTCAACATGCCCTTCCACCACCTACTGGCCAGGATCTGCTTCCACCACCATTTCTCTGGTACACACACACACACACACACACACACACACACACACACACACACACACACACACACACACACACACACACACACACACACACACACACACACACACACACACACACACACACACACACACACACACACACACACACACACACACACACACACACACACACACACACACACACACACACACACCAGGACACGTCATATTTGTATTTAAGTGAGAGACTTTCCCGAAAACATAAACGTACCATATGAGGAGAGTGTTCCCCTTCCTGTAATCATCAATGCAGTGTTGATCCGACAGTTCTGAGCATCATAGGAACGTGTTTATTACGCTTCTATGTTGGTAGGCGTGCGATTGTGCTCCTCTAGTAAACCCCATGTGGTAAAGAAAGATGAAGAGAATCAGATCATACGACTTCATGCCGTTGTTTGTGTTCCTGTCTCGTTGGATTAGTCGTGGAGCGGATCGACTCCTGTGCCTCCATGTACAGCAGGTCCATCCAGGGCCACCACGTCTGTCTGCTGGTCAAAACTGTGAGTGAACCCATTTCACCTATTCTCAGCGATTTTTACATTCTATTTACACCTAATTATTTAGAAAAAGTGGACTTTCAGATTGTGAGCTTGACTTCCCCTCTCTCTCTCTCTCTCTCTCTCCTTCCCCCTAGTCTGCTCAGACGGTGTCCATTGACGCTAAATGTGACGAGCCGACGCTGCTTGGGAATGTGCTGGATGAGATCAAGCAGACCTTCTCTCAGTGCTGATTGTGTCCGACAGCCCCAGGGTGCCCCTGACCCCTCCATGCCACCCCTACCCCTCCCTCCCACCCCCCTCGCCGAAACACAACATAATCATGTTATGAAACACTGCGGCTGGCACTTCCAGTATTGCCCTATTTATTAGTCCTCAAATTCGCAAGATTTCTACCCCCTTACCTTCTTCTTCTTCAGTGTCCCACACTCTGTTATTCCGCTGCACTCTGAGCTCTGTGGTCACTCCCTGACACTTGATGTTGTTTGACAGACTCGCTGTGTACATGCGTCGTCTTCTCTGCAAAGCACTTCCATTTTCACGTCTGTTTATTTGTTATTTTTTTTAACTCCAACAGCCTCCCTGTTTTCTCTCTCTCTCTCTCTCTCTCTCTTTATCTCTCCCCCCCACCCACGACTCTGACTATATAATCTGCTCCCGTTTCTGGGTGCTCTGCATCCGCCACTCTCTCCCATGTACCTCCGCCCTCCACTTTGTCCGCATTTCGGTCTGTGGCAGTCGTGTAAATGTAACGTTTGACAACTGGACTTTTGCTGTTGATGGTTGACTTGAGATTTTACTGTTTTGAAGGTTTATTTTGTCTTTGGTTTGTTTTTGTTGTTGTTTTTGTCTGAAACCTGTCTTTGCCTTCTTCTCGCCCCCCTTCTATCTGCCCACTGAACATCAGTGTAAATTCTTTCTACCCACTAAATCGGTGTGAGTGTTTGTGTTTGTGTGTGTGTGTGCGTGTGCTGATCGGCTTTGTAGGCCTGGAAAAAAAAAAACGTAAGACTGATTCTCTCTTACCTGGTCCTAACTGGAGAAAATGGGGACTCTCACCTGCTCACAGTTAGCAACTGCAGTGAAACGAGTGCAGAGAGGAAACCACAGCGACGCGTATGGTCTGGGATTTAAACATTTGCCTTTTTGGCTCAGAGCAGATCCGCTCGTGTCGGCTCGGTGATTTGCACAGTAGATCAGTGGTTTTGCTCTGTGCCTTAGCTGTGCGGTCTGACCTACTCCAGCGCTTCACGAGTCCTGTAG
The DNA here is from genome assembly GCA_036178185.1 of Liparis tanakae. Lineage (NCBI taxonomy): Eukaryota > Metazoa > Chordata > Actinopteri > Perciformes > Liparidae > Liparis > Liparis tanakae. Next base: position 19,286,128 of record CM070102.1, read on the forward strand.
AGCCCCCCCCCCCCCCCCCCTCCCCCGCCCGAGCTCTTGCAACATATCGTTCCTTTCACACGTGGAAGATTAATTGGAAGGCAGTAGAGTATACAAATATTTGAATAGAACTCCAGAGCAGAAGCATAATGTGATGTTTCTATTTCATCACAGGACGGTTTACTGCGTCATCGGCCTCTTAGTTTCCGTTAGTCGTTCAGAAGATATTATATTACTGTAATGCACAGAAGGATACTGTTATTTCCATGAAACCGCCTCAGTGCTGAGGATCCTCATTTGTGTCGACACACGGTTGAGTCAGTGACGACATGATCTGGCGTGACGAGCGCTGCCCATGTTACATCACCGCCCTGCCTTCTTTTCTCAAAGTCTGTGGCGGGTGAAGGGGCAACAAAGTTACAGCATCTTTGATTTCGACACATTCGGTTTTGCTCGCCGCGAGCATGAGAGCATGAAGTGGTTTTAGGTTCCCGTTCCATCAGTATTAGGCAACGCAGCTTCCGAGGTAAGGAAGCGTCCACTCTGTGAGCAGCAAAGTGCAGTTTTGTCTTCGCGTGAAATTGTGCGAGACGTTTGCGCCTGTGCCACCTCGACGTTTGCATCAGTCGCTGCACGCGGGTTGGCCGTCGCCCACCTGGCATGTACCCAGATAAACCCCCATGTTTCTTTTCCCTCCAGAAACTACCGTGCCACTTTCTTGTACATTGACACGTTATCACCAACATGAATGGCCATTTTTCAGACGAAATGGCCTCGTCTTTGAAAACTCTGAGGTAATTGATGTTTTTAGTTTCTGTCATTAATGTCTGAGGTCACTACTCGGTACAGCTCAACTCGACCTTGTAGTAGCAAGGTAAAAACTGTCTTGGTAACGTCTCTGATCATATATAAATATATATACTGGTAAGGCCCTCTTCATATCTGTCTGCTATTGTAGATAACTACTATGATAATGATGTTTGTGACCTGAAGAGCAGGTCAGCCATTCAACAAGATATTCTGTCCTGTAATAGTCTGACCACAGAGGTGATCAGCTGTATTTCAGGAATGTCAATGGAAAATAAGTATCTATGTATTCCCTGTTCCTGAAAACGACTGATAAAAGAGAAAACGACTGCGCTAATCATACATTGTCTTGATTCTGATCATTTTCCTGTGCATACTGTTTGATTAAAATGTGTATATTGCATGATTAGGAATGTACACTTTTTATTTCCTTTTTTTCTGTTCCACTGACCTGCTTACACAAAGAAAAACGCGTCATTCCATTGTGTTTTTCCTTTATGGTTTTGTTTTTTTAAAGGTTACTTGACCACTCTATTTTTGATGGTATTGTGTTTTTATCTATTCTAAGTTCAGACGATTAAAAATAATTGATATTGTTAATTGTTTTAAATTATTATACATGGGGGAAGGAAGGGGTGTTAGATGTGGTTTCATAACCATGAGGGCAAGGGGCTCCGGTTGTAAAGCTGAGTAAAACAGGTCACATGAAGCAGTGTACTGAGAGGAAATGCTCTTATTCAGTTGTAGTGAGTTATTTTATCCGAGTTTGGCTTGTGACTTTGAAGTATACTCTCGTATGACTGGCTTGGGGAGGTCCTGTTTGTTAATTTCTCCATATTCCATTATCAAGCTGTACAATGTAAAATGTTTTAAAGGGGACAACATACATTATCTACATTCCCTTTAAGGAAAGTCAACCCAAATTGAAAAAAATAAATGCTGTAAGAAGCTGCTGTAGTCTTTTCTTATTTGTAGTGTGTTACAGTGAACGACATGACAACATGTTAAACATATTATGTGTAACAGAATGAGTTAGGGGGAGGTATGGTGTTTTGACATACCTATTTTGACAGTGTATTTTGCAGATAACGTTAAACACTTAAGCTAAACGTATTGCTCTGAACTTCTATTTCCAGAAAGCTTTGTATGACAGCAGAAGTAATCGAGCTCTTTACTGACTTACAACTGAGTTTAGTGCAGTTCAGCTGATAAAGCCGCGGGTTTTTGGTGTTAAAGTTCACCCTGAACTGGTTTATTTTAACGAAACGTCGCTCAACCGACTCCACTGTTTAATGTGCGAAAGCAACACACCCGAAAGAGGAGTCACGCTAGCTTTCGTTAGCATCACTGTTAAGCTAACTAGGAAAGCTTTCCCGGTTTCGCTTTCAAAATAAAAGTCCCTCACAAATCAGAATCGGTTTTTATTTGCCAAGTATGTTTGCACAAACAATGATTTTTTTTTTTTCTTGGTAAAGTGACTCAGTGTTACATAGATTTTACTTTACAACACAAAACAAGACACAAACAACACAAAACAAGACAAAAACATGACGCAACACACAACAACACAAAAACAACAACAAGAACAGTGCAGTACAGAACAAACAGTGCAAAAACAGTGCAACGGACTGGACTGGAAGCGTTATGCAAATGGTTAAAAGAATATTTAAACGTCAAATGTTTAGTTTTCTTATATATGTTGACAACAGGACCGTTTTAGGTGGAGCTGATTCAATTAGTTGGCGTTAATATCGCATTTTGTCATATCACCAATTCGCCTGAAACCCATATTAGGGATACTCTCGAAACAACATTAATAAACATTGATTTTAAAACATGGCTACCTCATTATTGGGATTTATATATTGTGTTAAGTATACATTAACACATGGAAAACGTGACGGAACACGTAACAAATTATACACCGTGGCTTTATTTCGAAACCTGTAACCGGAAGTTGAGCAGCTAGATGCGTCCGTCTTTCTCTCAGTAGGTTCAGATGGTTGTTAACTGGGGCTGCCCGGGATTGTTCACAACAACAGAGGAAGCAGCATCAGCTCGGACCAAATAAAGCCCCGTCGCGATTTTTTAGATCCTGTTTTGGAGCCACACGAACGGAAACTAGCGTTCACTGGTTCTTCAACTGAGAGCCATTGTTTGCACCGAGCTAGCTTTGTCCTTCTTCGCAACCGTCACAGCTGTGGTGGATCGCTGGTTATATTTATAGAAAGATCGTTGTGGAATATGGCTCAGCATGGACATCATGTAGCCAGTTCCCAAAAAGCACTGATGCTGGAGATGAAAAGTCTCCAAGATGAGCCCGTCGAAGGGTTCAAAATAACTTTGGTGGACGAGTCGGACATGTACAACTGGGAAGTAGCGATTTTCGGACCCCCCAACACACACTACGAAGGGGGCTACTTTAAGGTGAGTAGCTAGTGTTAGCTAGCAGACGGTCTATTGTTCTTTAGCTGGTAGATTTAGCGGACATTTAAGTAAAATAGTCCTCGAGGACAGTCCAACGGTTCACCAGGTAACGCCTAATAAAGTTAACCTCGCTAATTGGCAGCTGTTCCCTGTTTATCGTCACTGTGATAAACAATCTCCCCTTCTTTGTTCAACTTTTAATTTAACTCGATCAGGATTGTTGCTTCTTTTTTACTGTTGACATCGTGTAAACACTTTTTTTCTCTCCAAATGGCGTATTTTTTAAATAAAAAAATATATATATATATATATATATATATATATATATATATATATATATATATATATATATATATATATATATATAACTACAGCTGCATTGACGTCCTTTCATGTTATAGAGAGAGTCGGCACGTGAGCACGTTTTACACAGTTACTTTTGTGCCGATGTAAAACAAAAGGTCGTCGACATAACGCCTGCAGCTTGATTACGATGAGCCGAACTAGTTGATTCTATCACTTTCTTTGTGTTTTTCGTAACGACTCGACATCCTTCGTGTGATGGGAGTTTTTGTTTGTGTGTTTAAAATTAACGCAATCTATAGTGTGCCTACCTTACTTTAGAAATGTAGACGGATCCAATCTTTGTTGTTCTTAGTCGATAGCCATTTAATTTGTTTCCATGCACACTTCCTCCCCTGAGAGGGGACATGTTTTGGTTTCACAGATATAGCTTCTCATGAACGAGGAACATCTTTGTTCTAGACTAAGTGGGTTGCCTCCACTCATTTATTAATTACTGAATTGTCTTAGTATTTAAAAGCACTTAAAACTGTTCGACATTTTTAGGCCGAGGGGGACGTGAGCCAGTCATTTTGTGTTGTTGTTGAGGCCCCTGGCTTGTTAAAAGCTGGTTGTTTGTACTGTTTTTATCCAAAAGGTTGGACCTACAGAACCTGATTGTACACTCCCTTTGAGCCCCACACACCTACATTGTAAATATAGAATAGCCTTGCATGTGTTGCCCCAGCAGAGACTCGTATGTGTGTGAAATTCAACTTCTGATGTTGCAAAACGCTGAGTGGGTTCTTGCTCACCAAGTCCTGTGCTAATGTGGTTACTCGTCCTGTTAAGCACTTTGATTTATTACTTTGCCTGGCAGAGTCAAATAAACCCCTGTTACTGCTGCTTCAACCGTTCCCTAGATGGTGGTTTTATTGGACATCGAATAAACAACAATGAGCTTTTATTAATGGTCCCGTCTTTCTGAGAAAAAGACAATAATAATAATAATAATAATAATGTAGGTCGGGGCACTAAAGGAAATAAATGAGAGATGAGAAACGACCATAAACGACATACTGAAAACTGTATGCTATTTATTTTCAATGGCATGTTGTTGCCTAGACTCTCATTCGCTGTAGTTGTTTCTAAGTTACAGCTCAACTGTAGAATATAAGCAAATGCTACAGATAATCCAGTATATCTTGAATGCTCTCCTATTCTAAGTCTTCACTTCCGCTGTACAGTGCTTTTGTTATTCGAGTTCTTGAGAAGCGGGTTCCTTTTGCCCCTGGTCCTTTTCCAAGCCTGTGAACACGAGCAGAGGGCCCCCGTCAGGCTACCGTAGACGGCGTTCAGTGGATCCGAGTGGGTGCTGTGTACAGGATTCCTTTGTCGGGCCAGGAATGCACAGCCTGGCTGTGAAATCCACCGCATGGTTGTGACTCATTGTTCTCTGCCGGGTTTCCATCCAACCCGTTTGCTATATTCAAATAAAAAAGATAAAGACAAATAAAAAACACCCACCCTGTTCTGATCCAGGTCAACCAAACACAACATGCTGCAGCGGCCCGGGCAGGTAATGACGTCACGAGATACCGAGCTGAGTCAGGGTTTTATTTCACATGGGTGTTGCTTGCAAAGTGTCACGCCGGGACAAAGACATTGCGCCTGCAGGCACACAGCGGGCTGGGACATATTGAAATGTTATTCAAACGACACAATTTCCACAACACTTAAGTCAACACGCTACCACATCATCATACATTGACCATTGACCTGTAGGGCTCACAAAAGGCCCTGACATTCAGTCGCTGGTTTGGAGACATTTCCAAGCTCACGGTCCTTTGTGTGTGTGTGTGTGTTGCCTTCTGCTCTTCCATGGGAATTATCCGTTGAGGCTCCGAGTGTCTGATGATTACTGGCAGAGGGCCAGTCCATCCCACAGACGGCAGTGGTCCTGGGACGTGTATGCAGCAGATTAGCGGGGTCGTTTTCACTCGGATTGCAGATTTAACAGAGTGTTTGGACAGCGGCTCGCGGTGCGTGTTGTTGTTGTACGCATTCAGTTTGATTGGGCGACTACTTTTGTAATTTTATTAAAATATAATGTTAATCTGAGGTTTAAATCGATGCGTTTCTGATCTACTTCAACTGCTTGTTGATGTTGAGTGAGTCATATGAAGACTAAAACATTACAACTTCATTTGTCAACATTATCTGTCTCTGGTTGGTGACGGTTTTTATCTCTGTTGTTCTTTCCCCTTTTATCTTTCTTTATCTCTTTATATCCCTTTTGTGATATCTTGTCCTCAGGGAAGTCTGACAAGATCACGAAATGTTCAGTGTTTTTATGAAATAATGCCCTCTCACACGCCTGTTAACGTCACGTCACAACCTCTTACTTGCCAGTATTAACGTGCCATCTGGAGAAATTATGGCAAGAACCGTCCCATGCTATCCTACTATCATTTATTTCAAGTGTTTGCTGAGCGGCCCCTTGTCCTTGGCCCCCTATCAGGAACTGAGGAATCTACATTTGATGCTTACAGTTTTGTCTGACACATTCAAATATATATAACTAGTTAAATATCTAGTGGATCGAAGCACTTATTAAGTGTATGTGTATGAAAAAGATGGACAAAAAAATACATGACCTATTTACTTTTGCTGGAAATTTAGCGTGTGATTAATGTTGAACAAAATTGTGCTGTAATTTTTAACGGTATGGCTTTCATAACTGTATTTCTCTCTACTGACTGCAGCATGGTGGCGTAACATAAAACCCACTCCTTCTGCTTCTGCTCGTCGGTCAGCTCATCGTGTTAGTAAAACAACGCGGCCGGCCCGACCACGGCGTGCGCCGCCTCTAAACTCCACCATGACGACGTGGCTTTCTCTGTGACGCCGAAGTCTTGTCGGTTCTCATTCGGCCGATTTGACCTCTCCCCGTGCCGCGTCGTGCACCAGAACGGCAGAAAGGGGTTTGACGTGCACGACTATAAGGTCGCGGGGATGTGCAGCCGAAGCGTGCGTGTGCGTGTGCGTGTGTGTGTGTGTGTGTGTGTGTGTGTGTGTGTGTGCTGCTGCGTCAGAGTGTACGCAGCAGGGAGCTGTAATTGTCATTTTTGTTGCATCTGATTATGACGCATATGGGGTCATCTTTCAGATCTCGGTGTGTGTGGGGGGGGTCTTTTTTAGCTTCAGTCCGCCGACGCTCGGTGCTGACTCGCCGCCTCCCTTCCTCTCCGTGTGCGCGCTCCGTAATGTGTTCCAGCCGCGGAGGGGAGGGACCCGGCGGGAGGACCCAGCCCGGCTGCAGAGGCCTCGGAGTCATGTTCCCCCCTCTAGCTGCGCCACGGACAAACGAGAGCAGGAGGGAGGAGGAGGGAGGAGGGAGGACCGAGGACCGAGGCTGCCAGATCAAGAGCAGGCAGAGCCCTTCCTTGCAGCGGTGCCTCTTTTTCTTTTTTTGTTGAAAGGAGAGCCTGCTGTGAATAGAGGTGAGCGTGACGTGAGGCCCCAGCAGACTCCAGTTATTAGCGTCCCCCGAGGCCCCCGGCCATGTGGTGGTTCTCCTCTTCCTGTACGGGCCACCAGTGAGCTCACATACGTACATAGCTGCGCAGGCCGGACCGTTTGAAGTAGGAATCAGTTTGTCACGCAACTTTTTAGCTTGGTATTCTTTTAATAATAACACATTGTATTTGGAGGCGCCTTTCAAGTCACCCAAGGTCACCTTACAATACAATCGGACAGGATACAGGATAAAAGTATGAGATAACCGTTGGGTTAATGAGGCTGAGAGCCATCATGATGATCTCCGTGACCTCTGTTTTTTTCGGGTATGGAATCTGCTCCACACAAGGTCCTTTTTTTCTCCTGGTGAACTTTGCCTATCCTCTGAGGATCCGGGCTGCAGCGACGGCGACGAGGTGCTCGGGGAGAAGGGGATGATTAGTTCTGCTCGGGGTCTTTGCGTTGACCTGGTTTACTTCTCCGTGGTGTCATCTTCCACACGGTGGGCGCGTTCCCTCCTGTTCCTGTCCTCGCTGTCTTCAAGGCAGCTCACAGTCCTTGGAAGATTAACTTAAAAAAAAAAAATATATATATATATTTTATTCCAGAAAGAGGAGCACTTATCTCATGTCCCGTAGTCTCCGTCCTTTTTGGGGGCGCTTGCCAGGAAATCGGCCGTTCGGGGTTACCCGCCCTTTAACTGCGGATGCTGTTGATTCTTCGCCCAATCCGATCCCGAGGCGTGACGTGCACGCCGGCGGTAGCGTTCTGCTGCCGGTGTTCTCGGGCGAGCACTCTGCGATGGCCAGAGGTCTCCTTTGAGTGGCGGCATCTGAAGCAAGAAAGTCCTTCCCAGTAATGGAGACGGGAAAGAGTGTGTGTCGTACAGTAAATGCTCATGTGTGAGTGTGTCTAATACGGGTGGGAGTGGATGTATTCGATATATGACAATGGGGGGGGAAAGAGAGAGAGAGAGCTGATCCGGGCCCTTGAGTCGCCCTCTCCTCCGCCTCCTCGTGTTTCTCCTCTGCTCTCCGACCGAGCGTCATCACACTTTCTCCACCCTCCTTCCATTAAGCCACAGTTTGGTGACGCTCGGGTGGACAGGTCCAGAATCCCCCCCCCCCCCCCCCCCCCCCCCCCCTCTAGTGTGACATGCCATCTTCTGGTCATGTTAACGCCACGTCACTGGCGGTCAGACGACCTCGCACCCTTCCCTCTCTGCTCCCGCCACCTGATGGTAACACGGAGCCTGAGGGCTGACGGGCTGCTCGGTGGTGTTTGTGACATTGTGTGGCGAGGAATGTGGTTTTAACGCCTCCTGGTGAGCTGCACGGTCAAATCACGCTTTACCTTCTTAAAGGGAGCAATGCCTATCCTTAAAATGAGGATGGCACCTATTCAGTTTATTTTGTACAGCCCATTATCACAAAGTACACATTTGCCTCAGGGCTTTACAATCGGATCTGATTGGCTACAGATGGGTTGTATGTTGGAAAAAAAGCATTTGCGAATGGAGGCACAGCAGGGGAGTCCCAAAACCCCAAACACATTACACAGGTGTGTAGCGATTCACCAACAAATGCAGTGCGATCGACAAACAAATCGTTATTTATTTATTTAATTGTGCATTGAAATGTATTTGTAAATCCACTCATTTGTGAGTCTAATTTATTTGTGTATTTGTAAACCAAATATATTTGTACGTTTGTCTGCGCGCATTTGTGACTCGTTGTGTTTGCGTTTGTGAGTCTCTGTGCGTTTGCGATTCTTAAATTATTGAGACCGATCCGACCCCGTATTTAATGTCGCCGGTGCATCGTTCTCACAGCAGAATGCTACGAAATCGTTTTAAAATTCAAATATGTCCGATCATAGCGGGTGAGAGTTGTAATGCTGTGTTGCGGTGGACACGGTGAGTTCTCTTTAATGCCCGACTGTCTTTTTTCCCCCTATGGTTTTATCATTAAATAGTTTGATGATGAAGCTCGATGGATGGATGGTTCTTTACCAAAGAAATCTGCTGGTGTGAATTGTGATTTTAAAATATATTTTTTAAAGCCCATGACGATGCAGGAGAACTACAATCATCTGGGTCTTTGAGAGGCAGACGTCATGGCGCTGAAGAGCCGTAACAACACAATCAGACCTGGAGGGTAAACCAGCACACGGCGCTGTGTCCACTGGGAGGGTTGGCACGTCGCTCCGTTCAGCCGAATGCCCTCGGGTTGTTTTTGAATCGCAGTTCATGGCCGACTGTCTGTGGAGGCAGGGAGGCTGGATAGTGGTCAGTTGGTGGTCTGGACCGATATGATCTCTATCTTGTTTTGGAAGACGGACCAAGCTCTCGCTGTTGTTCCCTCGTCTTCCTCCCCGTTAGCCAGTAATGTGTACAATCTTCCTCTTGACCCCGGCTCTCTGAAGGGTCGCCAGCTTTCTGGAAAGGGTCAATCGGACCCAGGGGTTAAGTAAACCCCCCACGAGCGGCATTCTCTCTGGACTCTCGTTCTCTCGGGTGTCGCCGTCTTTCCCCGCCACTCTGGTTCAAAATGGCGAGAGCAGGTTCATTCTGCAAATCCGAATGACTCGAGACACCGAATGTCGCTCTTGTTTGGAATGTCGGGACGCACTGACACTCTGGAGACAACAGACCCTGACCTGCAGCCGATTCTGTGACCGGGAGCGGGTCAGACCTGATGAGCCGACGTGATACGGCGACATGCAGCCGGCCTAAAGGTTGCATGGCATGCAGAGAGGGATAAGACCGTAATGTTGAGCACCAGAATTATATAGAGCACCACCCCCTTATATTTCCATGTGAAATCCCCCACTACCACCTCACCCACACACACACACACACACACACACACAGCCTCTCTCTTGTCTGCTCACTATGGTGCAGACCAGTTGACCATGTCGAATCAGCAAGTGTGTGTTTGTGTGTGTGTGTATATGACAGCGGAGATAAGCAGAAGGTTTCATGCTGTGAGTGACGTGCGTGTGTGTAATCGGTATCTGTGTGTCGGCCCCGCCACCCCACCCCTCGCCACCCATAGCAGGCCTTATGGAACGGGAGGAGGGGTCCTGCACACATAGTAGCATTTATACAGTGTGTGTGTGTGTGGGTGTGGTCTCAGTGTGAGGACGTATTATAGCAGAACGCGGGTGTGAGTGGTGGATTGTCTAGGGTTGCAGTGACAGCTGGAGATGACAAACCCCCACAATGTCTTTTATGCAAGCAGCCCCTCCCTCCACCTATCCCCCCCCCACCCCCACCCCCCACCCCCACACACCTCATTGGCGTGTCTCTAAAAGCTCCGCCGACTCGGCAGCTGAATGCACTCCTCCCTCCCTCCAGACAATATTACATTACAGTGTCATTAGCTCGCCCTTTCTCAGCCACCTCAGCTGGGTCGGCCATGACATGCACCGCCACTATTTATAGGGTTTTCTCTCCATCACGACTGACATTGATCAGCATGATTGTGGAGATCTTCATTCAGCAGCTGCTTGTTGAAACCAGTGCTGCAAGCGTGGGTCTTTGTGAAGGAAAACGTTGAGCAGCTGCCTGCGTGTGTGTGTGTGTGTGTGTGTGTGTGTGTGTGTGTGTGTGTGTGTGTGTGTGTGTGTGTGTGTGTGTGTGTGTGTGTGTGTGTGTGTGTGTGTGTGTGTGTGTGTGTGTGTGTGTGTGTGTGTGTGTGTGTGTGTGTGTGTGTGTGTGTGTGTGTGTGTGTGTGTGTGTGTGTGATGCTTCTGCAGCATTGTACAGACTTGCATTCTTGATTTTACTTTTTCCTGGGAGAAGGTTACCACAAGCACAGTTTTTAGTGTGTGTGTTTGTGTTACATGCTGTATGTCTTCTTTCAGTAAACACCACCCTATGAAAGTGTGTCTGTAAAGGATTCAACCTTTTACTTTCTCGGGTCCGTTTGAGGCGTGTGCTCCGACTGACTCGGTGGACGTGGCTCTCCCACGCAGCAACAGTTCGGAGGGAAGAAGTCGTGACTTGTCTGATATGTTGTGCGTCTTCTCTCGCCCTCAGGCCCGGATCAAGTTCCCCGTCGACTATCCGTACTCGCCACCTGCCTTTCGCTTCCTCACCAAAATGTGGCACCCCAACATTTACGAGGTAATTGTGACAGTATATATTATCATATATATAATATACAGATGAGATATGTGTCATAGACGTAGTGTGTGTCTGAGTACGTGATAATACCAGATGGTCTCAGAAGGATTTTAAAAGCAATTTACAGTCCTTCGACTGCCTCTGAGTTGTAATGACTGAACTGTGTCTTCTCTCGTATCCCTAGAACGGGGACGTGTGCATCTCCATCCTGCACCCGCCAGTGGACGACCCCCAGAGCGGGGAGCTGCCCTCAGAGAGGTGGAACCCCACACAGAACGTCAGGTACGCACCATGAGGGTCTCAATCCTGTCCCGAGTTTATTTCTTAAAGGGCAACACGCACATCGCGACTGGCAGCTCGTCCCGCGGCGTACAGCCGTCTCTTTAACTACACGGCATGATTCCCTGTAGCTTTGCACCTTGATGCGATGTTGCATAAGCAGCCGTCTCCTCCTCCCGTCCACACTTCCCCATCGTCTCTCTGCCCACCAATCAATAGTCACATGTGTATGCAGCTCGGTGCCCATTTCTTCCTCCAGCCGAGCTTTTAGATTGCTTTCTCATCCAGTGAGCAGGATTTAGATGTTATCCAGTTTTCTTGTTTGTTTATTATTGTATGCTAGTTTTTATGCTACCCAATGAGTGATGTACCTCAGATGGTTCAGTATCTAGGAGCAGCTCCACGATCATATGCAACTATTGGCTCTCCAGGTCATGGACATACTATAAAGACGTGATGTATACTTTATTTATGTACCGACACAAACTCTGACAACTGACTCTAAATCAGTCCACATTCAGTCTCAAGGACAAGAAGAGCTGGTAGGAGATCACACGTTTATCCACAAAAGTAGCCAAAGTCGACGTTTATAGATGTCTACCACCATTTTCTGTCTGTGTTTTTTAATGAACAGCTCTTGGAGCTAAATCCAACAGATGACAGCCGAGACAAATGGATGTTCTGGGGTGTAGAAGGCCGGTGGTCCGACCCTAACCTTCATTTCTCCCCCTCCCCCGCCCCTTCTCTGTGTCTGTGTCCTTTCTTTCCGGCATTCTCGATGTCTCTCGTCTCGTCTTACCCCCCCTATCTTCACCCTGTCCTCTTCCTGTGTTTCTTTTCTTGTATTTTAATCTCCTCTCTGCCGTCTCTCTCTCTCTCTCTCTCTCTCTCTCTCTCTCTCTCTCAGGACCATCCTGCTGAGCGTGATCTCTTTGCTGAACGAGCCCAACACGTTCTCCCCGGCCAACGTGGACGCGTCCGTCATGTACCGCAAGTGGAGGGACAGCAAGGGCAAGGACAGAGAATACATCGAGATCATCAGGTACCAAGAGGGGAACAACCACAAAAACAACACACACATACACACACACAGCACCCTTTACGGGTGTAACGGCACATCACCGGTACACAGAGTACCATCAGTGACGCTCATCGGTTCCTCCCTTCTGTCTCTCCGCCTCGCAGGAAGCAGGTGGTGGGGACCAAAGCGGAGGCGGAGCGGGACGGCGTCAAGGTCCCCATCACGCTGGACGAGTACTGCGTCCGCACGCAAGTCCCGCCCACGGACGACGGCTCCAACCTCCTGTACGACGACTACTACGACGACGAGGAGCTGGAAGACGACGACGACGACGACGACAACGAGGACTGTTGCTACGACAACGACGACTCGGGCACCGAGGCCTCCTGACCGCGCCTTCCCACGACGTCCCCGTGCCCCTGACCGGTCCCCTTATCCCCCCCGCCACACACGCCTCCCTCTCTTGTCATGGACTGAACTTTAATCCCTCCCCCCTTCTTAATAAACCCCTCATCATCTTCACTTATCACCCCCCCACCCACCCCTGTCCACCTTCCGTCACACGTGCAGTCAAAGTATGCACACTAAAACCTGACGCATCCAAGCTACAGTTGTTTTTGTTTCTTACATGTTTCTATCTTTTGTTTTTTGTTGTTTGAGTTGAGCTTACACGATATACACACGGCGACGCAACAATAATAGTTCTTCCTTTACACGCTTCTGGTTTTATTTTTCCCAAAAGCGTTTTAGCTCAAAGACCTGGTCCTCCCCCCCCGGGTGCGAGCGGAACAAAGCCCGTCTGACGGTGTGATGTCATCAGTGGAGCGGGGCGAGAGGTCACAGGTCAGACCAGAGGTCAACGAGCACGGAACATCGTAATACTGGGCACTGTATCCGTTTTTAATAGCGTCCCTTCCATCTCTGAGCCGTGTGTGTGTGTGTGACCTGGTTTAGCGGGATGTTCGAGGCCCTGCCCGTGGGCCCCTGTGAGCCCCCGGAGGGGGGCTGCTGCTGCTGCTGCTGCTGCTGCTGCTGCTGCTCCACACGGGGACGTTATCCATTCCAAGAAGGAGCTGTTGCCGCTCCCTTGTGCCTTACCCTCACACCACAGGTCTGGGCGACGTGTGGGACGCACCGTATCCACGGCGGGTCAAAGGTGGCACAGGGTGATCATGTGTTCAGGTGGGACTACGCCCTCCCGGTGGAAACACACTTGTTTATTGCAGCGCCTGTCGGGATGTGTCCAGGGTGCGAGTGAGAAAGGTGTGCACATCCAACCGCTGAGCTGGAATGTAGATCCCACACACGTCCTGACTGCCACGCAGCCTACATCGTACATCACGCGCTCCCTGCGGCCCGGATGCATTAGGAAGACACGACATCCAACGTACTGTATTTAAAGAAATCTATGCAGTCGGTGCGGGAACCTTCTCAATGCGCCGTGCGTTACACGTGGCAGCCTTCCAACGGTCTCACCTGAACTCCAGCTTGAGCTCGACGGCCGGCCTTCTGTTGGAGCGGGACGTCTGTAGCCGTCTCTGTTTGTCGGTGGGTTGTTGTTGTTGTTGTTGTTGTTGCTCGAGAGAAAGCGAGAGGCACAAGTCTCCAGGGCAGAAGGGACGAGAGTGAGATTTGTACACTCGCCTTCATCAGAGCTCGCTCCCTAGTGGTGGCTCTCTGTGCGGGCACTTTGCTCCCCCCCCCCCACCCCTCTCTCTCTCTCTCTCTCTCTCTCTCTCTCTCTCTTTCTGAAATGCTCAACCGGGCTGCAGCCATCTTGACTCACCTGAATCGATGAGACCTGTTACCTCCGAGGAGATCGGGTAGCAGTGCGATTGACTCGGGAGAATGGAAATGGCCCGGGGAATATACAGACTGCCGGGCTTTTGTTTTCAGTCCACGCTGTCCGAGCACACACACACACACACACACACACACACACACACACACACACACACACACACACACACACACACACACACACACACACACACACACACACACACACACACACACACACACACACACACACACACACACACGGGGGGGGGGGGTTGTTCCTCTTATCTGCCAGGAGAGCTCTGGTGTACACCCAAGACACGTTAACACCACCCAACAGTATTTACGTTGGAATCCCCAACATCGCTGTCATCATGTTTCCATTTTGTTTTTTGAGTGTGTGTGTGTATTTCCCGAACGTTTTTAAGATGTGCTGAGCAGAAGCAGAGTTGCGGTGGGTTGGGGTTGATCTTAGAGCAGGAGAATGTGGTTCTTCACTCGCGTGCTGTCACGTTGTGTTTGTGGAGTTGGGTCCACGATAACGTCCGGTTGGCCGAGGTCCTCGACTCCTTTTGATCTCTAACGGTTGCGATGTGATCGGACTGAGGGTTGTCCGCTTTTTTTTGGGGGGGGGGGGGGCTTCTTTTACTGTTTTGATGTAATCTTTAATTTAGAAATTGGTGGTGTGAGATGCAATGATTAAAATATTATGTATGGAGAAAATTGACAGGATTGTTTGAAAAACATGATTGTCCACGGAGGAATGACTCATGTTCCAAGTTGTTATACACACACGGCATCATGGCCGAAAAGTTATGAATCACATTGACACGCCACATTATTCCAGCCTTTTATCGAGCCCTAAATCTCTGAACTGAGTTCTTTTATTGACCATCACACACCCGATGTATGACCCCCCCCCCCCTCCTCCCCCGCTGTTATTTTGTTGTTGTTGACGTTTTAGGGTGAATGGGATTTAATTTGTCAAACTACTGTTATTTTTATCGTCCCTCGTCCCCCAGTTCTCTGAGCTGATTGGTGATTGCGTCGCTGAGGGGAAAGAACCCAGCAGTTGATAACAAAAATAAAAACTACAAGAACCTCAGGAAAAAACAAGAAACATCTACCGACCAACAAACAAATCCTTTTCCAACTGCGTGAACCTTCCCCCGGGGACTCTCACCGGTTTGGCTTCAATGGACTGTTTACAATCTCTACCTTGATATGCACATGTGGATATTTGACGATCACTTGATGTTTATTGTTTTTTTTTCTTTTCTTGTTTGTATTTTTCTTTTTCTTTTTCTTATGGTTTGTAAATCTATTTAAAATCTGAAATAAAGATCTTTATTAGATATTGACTGTTTTTTTGTCTTTTGTTTTTTCGGTGGGTTCATTCATTGTTCTCTTGGAGACTGTGATGCAACGAGACGACACAAATCGGGTCCGCGGTGAGCAGCTGAGGTCTGGACGAGCCGCAACAAATAAGTCGGTCTCTCTGTGGTCCGATAGTTCATCATCATCATCGGTTTATTTCATCTGACTTCTCGCCGCCTGTCTCTACAAACACACTAAATGCATCACGGTTTTGGTAAACACACAATTTCTCTATTTTGTCTCCATTGACGTACTGAAAGGGAATAATTAAGTGTTCCCGGAACAATGCTCAACTATTATTGTGACACGGGAGTGTAATTAACAAACCACAAATTAAAGTAATCTCACTTGCTGCTGGGTTAAAGGTAATACTGCTTTTGTCATCGATTTAGCACATTATGAAGGAGTCTATATTGCAAGTAGCATCATATATCAATTACCTGAAACACTGACAATTAAGTAAATCTAAATATATTAAGAAGGTAGAAATGGACAAATAGAGGTGGGGACTGATGTGGAGGTTCTTGACATGACGGCCCTGTCAGATGTGCTCGTACATCTCTATTCATTCTCAACGTACAGTTGAAACGTATGCCAGTCACCTGACCTCAAATCACGTGATCATGCTTTTAATTAACTAAAGATAAAACTGATGGCAGAACGATCACAACGTTTTTTCCAATACTTCTGAACCTCTGAAATTGAGGGACTGTGCAAAAATGGCTGTAATTCCTAAACAGTTAATAATAATAATGCATTTCATTTTTATCGCACTCTTCCTTCAAGAATCTCAGAGTGCCACACAGATAGTAAAAACAAATAAAACCGATTAAAACATAGTTAAAGCAACTCAGAAAAAAAAATGTAAAAAGAAGAATTAAGAGTTAATTCCATATGTGTGTTATAACTTTAAATAAAGCTGAAAGTCCACGCTTATTGACCTACCACTTATAAACTGCTTTATTTTAAATGCTTTGCAGTTTTGTCAACAGGCAAGATTAGAAAATTGTGTCACAGTCCAAAAAACGTATGGCCCTGACTGTATATGGAAAATACTTTAATCAAATGACCTCGTCCTGTCTTGTATCTGCAGATCTGGTAGAAAAGGAGTGTTTCGTTTCACTGTTTCACTCCCTATCTATAAGTAAGACATGTTGCTGCGACTGTCTTCTTTTCTTACCGATGCTTTTAGGGATTCATTTGATCCTGTTAGTAAACTAAGGTAAAACTACACAAACACCATCGTGCGATAACCTTTTCTTAATGGACATTAACAAGCTCACATGAGCTGCTCTGTTGTGTTTTACTCAGCTCTAATCCTGTATTGAGTGAACGACATCTCTCTCTCTCTCTCTCTCTCTCTCTCTCTCTCTCTCTCTCTCTCTCTCTCTCTCTCTCTCTTTGGTGTCAGCGCTCATGTAGTGACTCCTTCGTGCCTCTAGGGGGCAGCAACAACTCGCTTCTTGTTACATTTGAATGGTTTCTCTCTGTTCTGATGAAAGCCCTGAAGGATGATTGACTTCAGAGACAAACAGTTGCTCACATGAGTGGAATTTTAGCGTCTTTTTCAAAACCTGTGTACTTAAAGTGTGTGTTTGTGTAGTTTTCTCAGCTCAAACGTCTGATTCTGCAAAACATTGCCACGAGCCGAGGCCCACAATGTCAAAGCGCTGCCATCCCCTTAAATATATAGACATCAGAGAGTAGCATCAGGCCATATATTATGTAGAAAGAGCCAAAGTATCCTCTCGTCATTCCCATTTTCTCATCACTCATATAGGCAAACAGTATAAGTCACATACTGTCCCCGTATAAGATACTTACGAGATACATATGCTTTATTAATCTAGTTCTTCCTGGTAAAGTTGACCCGCCATTGATCTGGATTCGAGAAAATGAAAGTCATCAATCTTTGAAACGACCATTTCCCGTGACACCCATGCCCCGGCTCCTGCTGCTGTTCCAGGCCTTCTCCGTGAGTCCGTCCAGCTCTCAGCTCATCCCTTCCCCACAGAAAGATATCAACTGTCCAAAAAATGTGTTTCCCGTAGCGACAGGTCTGACATTTGGCCCTTCGTGTGTTCAATCCAAATGCCAGTTCAGTGGACCAGAATGAGCAAAATACTGAAACAATTCTGGCATTTTCAGCCCTGCCGCTCTCCCGGCGGCGTCTCTTCTTTCAAACGGTGACGAGGACGCCGCTCTGCTTAAACTGCAGGGTACACAAGTGGATCAGAGCCAGATGTTACGCCCCGTGGTCCTCCCTCACACTGTGACCTTGTCCTCCTCCTCCAGCTGGCCGTTTGGCAGCGTATCTCCCTGCAGGCTTCGGCCCGGGGAGCCGGAGACCTCGGTGACCTGCGGAGAGAGCTGGACGTCCCGGGGAGGACGAGTAAACCGACTGATCCCTAACAGAGTGGAGGGGTGGAGGGGGGGGGGGAGAACAGCTTGTGATGGAGGGGAGGAGGAGAAAAAGAGGGGCGAAAGAGAGAGAGAGAGAGAGAGGGAGGGGATAGGGGGGGTGCAATCCATGTGTCAGGATATGAGATGTCTCCAAGGCAACAGAAGTTGTGTGGAAGCGGGTTGGCAGAAAGGAGAAAGATGGATGGCAACACCAAGAGAGACCGGGGTAAAAATGGACTCTGTGACGCGTCAACCGTAATGAGTGACCATGTGGGGTGAGGGTTAGGAGTCAATGCAGACACACACACACACACACACACACACACACACACACACACACACACACTAGCTACCTGCGGTGCACCAACGCTCATACAGAGCTCATCTGAAAGCCTTCTCGGTACTTCCTTTCCTTCCAGGAAGCATATCAGGGACATTGACACGCTCAAGTTCAATCAGCTTCACTTCTATCAACAACATTAAAGTGATGTACATAATTGTATAATTAGAACCCAATAACCGTCCCTTCTGTATGTTTGAAGTATATTTTTTTTATACTAATACTTTTGTACTTTCAGAACAATTATGAATGCAGACATGTTACTAGTATTAGTATCTTTTCATGTACATTGTAGTGTTGCCACTTTTAATTAAAAGAGACATATTTTGCTCATATATGGGTTCATATTTGTTTTCGGGGTTTCTCCTGGTTTACATGCTTTGATGTTCAATTAATGCAATTTTTTTTTATTTATAACTGTCTGAATATACCTGTCTACTCTTCTGAATACGGACAATTTCTAAATGCTGTGTATAGATTTAGCTACTTTGTTACTTTCAGATATATTTAATAAGTACTTCAACCTGAAGATAGACATGTGGGACCCAAGTAAAAGATCAGAGTACTTTAGTAGTTTGGCCTTCACCTGTTGATCCGCTGAGTTCAGCCGCCCTGAAACACTCGTTCACCGAGGACCTTCTCTCGGTGTTCCTCACATTTCCAGCCTGACACAGATGTAGAGTCCGGCCCGTTAATGAGAGCAGAACAGACACATTAACCTTTTCTCGGGTTGTCCTCGTCTCCGACGCTGAAGAGTCACAGGCGCTCGAGTACTGATCTCATTATTCCGTAAAGGAAGCTGTTAACAGCGCATGGAGTGGCATTCAAATATTCCTCAGAAGATATTGTTTCCATTTTAATAAACGTATTTCCTTCCATAAATGTACTATTTATTTATTTAAAACAATATTTAAAACACTTAAGGTAATATTGAAACATTTATTAGTCACTCAAAACTTTCTGTGACCATGTCTTACTTTATTCCTACATATGCATATTTAAAGCTCTGATGCTAATCCTAGTGTGTTTCTATGTTTTATATCTCTTATATTTGACCATTTTGGGGGTTTGATTTGAACTGTGTCGTGCATTTTGTCCTATTTTTGACCAAACTATATAATCAATAAAGACAATACTCATCAGCTGCATCAGTCAAGGGGTCTGGTCAGTTCTCCGTAAGCCTGAACTACATAACTACCACTGATTGAGTTTGAAAAACCTTTTAAAACACGTTTCCCTTGAGATGTGCGACAGGTCGAGTGTCCACAGGCCGAGCCTGAGTGAGCGCTGCGGACGGCGGCCCGGAGGGTTCAAATGGGCCTCTGCAATCTATATGGTAAGTGGCTCTTTTCACAGGTTGATTACATCACACAATGAACTCTGCGATGACCTCAGAAGGCAAGGTGTGTAATTATCTCCACCCAGAGCTGGACCGGCTGACATGGTTTACACGCCGCCGCGTCGCTGCAGCTTGAACCAGAACGTCCGGGTTAACTTTCGTCCTCCTCCTCCTCCTCCTCCTCCTCCTCCTCCTCCTCTGGGTCTCTGTGTTTGTGTGTGTGCATATTTGCAGAGGTGTGTGTTAACAGACTCGTCTGCAGGTCGTTATATGCGCGTGCGCCTTTGTTGTATCGTCTGAATGTCACGACAAATGTAATGCAAATGTAATTCGTTCCTGTATCTAAACATTTGGGCTGTTCTCTCGTTACAACAACAACAACAACAACAACGACAACAACAACAACAACACAACAACAACAACAAGTTCTTCTCCAGTTTTATCAGAATCAATACAAAACTTTTATCTTAATCTCAGAGAAACTTTTAAGTCCCTGAAAACCGATTTTCAACATATTTCTGTGCAACTTCATGTGCAACAGTCACATCAAAATGAAAATACATTTATTAAAGTTACAGACATATAAGTAGAATAAGAGGCTACTGCATCACGTGGGATAAAGACTGCACATGGGTTCAAGAATGATGATGGAACTGAATGCTCTTATTATTATTACGATGGCATTTAGCAAAAATATGTATATCCCCCTGCGGATGAATTTCAATAAGTTAAGGATCTTCTGACTTTTCATCCAACCGGCGCTATCAGGTCCATTTTCCATTTCTACAATCGTATAGTTTCTAACCGAATAACAAGAAAACCTGTGACATTCACATCCTCAACTCTATTGTGTGTTTAGTGCTATCAGCAAAGTCTCACTGAGGTAACTTTAACTTTGATTGTTGACATTTGGTATCAACATGTTTCTCTGTGTGAAGGGATATGCATGAATATGTGATACTTTGTTCATGTGACTTTGTGAGGAGGCTCATGGGCGTCTCCAGGTCAAGAGACAGTCTGGACTAACATGCACATTGTGTTCTCCCCTCCTGGGGGCTGTGATCATGATTCTGTACAACGTGGGTCACATTAAGGCCGGGTGAACGTTATCTACTCTCAGGTTCTTTGTGTGAGACCAAGAGCTTCTCTGGTATCAGATGTGTGCTGTAGGACAACTGAGGCTCAACGAGTTATTATGTGACCTGAAGTCAACGTGTTCCACATAACTGGGCTTCAAAAGAGGCTTCTGATAAATCACATGTTCCACCCGAGTGAGGCCCGGGAACATGTTTTACTAACTGTTGGTCACCGGATGCTGACGCTCGCAGCTGAAATCGAACATTTCTAAACCTCTTCCTCTCAAGTCAGCGCAGCAGCGTTATCAGATACGCACGACCTCTGGGCCGTTCCCCTCTCAGTCCACGGGAAACACGGCACTTGACATAAAACCGATCTGGACAAGTAACGTGCTTTTTTTTTGTCCTGCCGATCAATGAAGTCAGTGGGACCCTTTTCTATTTGAGGCTGACAAACGTATTTGGGGTTTCCAGGGAAACGGATCAATCTGCTGAAACCCAAAGACGGACGGACAAAAAGAGAAGGAGCTGAACATTTCTATGAAACAATACGCTCCTTTGTCTGCTCAGCTGCATGCACTTTTACAGGTTAAGTGGTCTTGTTATATTTATTTATATATATAATAAAGAGAGAGTTTCATACCTCCTGAGCGGTTCAGATGCAATAGAGTAAAATCAATTAAAATAACAACCTCAGAGATCAATTATCTGGTGATGTGGTGTCTGTAGATGTTTTTGCCCTGGCATCCATCACCACTGTGAAGAATCTCAGCGTTATCTTGGATCAGGACTTGGCACATCTCAAAAAGATGCAGACAAACTGGTTCACACGTTTGTTGCTTCTAGACTAGATGACTGCAACTCCTGTCAGGCTGTGCGTCTCTTAAATCCCTCCAGTTGATCCAGAATGCTGCAGCTCGTGTTCACAGAGATCACATGACTCCTGTATTAGATGCTCTGCACTGGCTGCCCATAAAATCAAGAATCACATTGGAAATGCTTCTCCTAACCGACAAAGCCTTAATTGGCTACCTGTAAAATCAAAAATAACATTTAAAATGCTTATTCTCACCTGCAAAGCCTTGATTGGTGATGCTCCATCATATCTTAAGGAGCTTGTAGTACCACATTGCTCCACTAAGGAGCTGCCTCACTAAATGCGGGGCTACTTGTGGAGTCTTATAAAGTAGGATGGGAGCCAGAGCCTTCAGGTATCAAGCTCCTCCTTTATGGAACCAGCTTCCACCTTCAGTCCGGGAGGCAGACACAGTCACCTCATATAGAGTAGACTGAAGACTTTCCTCTTGATGGTCTTATAGTCAGGGCTGAATCAGGTTCACCTGGTCCAGACCTAGAGATGCTGCTATAGGCCTATAAGCTGCTGGGGGACGTTTAGGATACACTGAGCTGCTCTCTCCTCTTCCCTCTCTCCTTATGGATTAATTCACTTATCCTCAGTGCACATTACTAACTTCTTCATATAAGTCTTTGTGACTCCTTGCTCCTGGCCTATAGACATGCATGGCCCCCTTCCCACCGGCCCTCATGCCTCCTTCTTTGTGCATCCTACCATATAGGCCCTGCCTCATTGGTCCGGCCTCTTGCGCAATACCTCCTGGTTCCTTGGCTCTGCTGATGCCCCCCCCCCCCTCCTCCGTCTGTTTCATCATTATTCATAATGTCTGTCACATTCATTCTGTCCATCTACACATGACATCTATTGCTTCTGTCCATTTTGGGATAGGGATTCTCCTCTGTTGCTCTCCTAAAGTCTATTTCCTTTTTCTCTCTGTAAAAGTTGTTTTTTCTTCTGTTTTCTGCCCTGAGGCCATGGGACAGGGATGTCATATGTCCACAGATTGTAATGCCATCTCAGACAAATTTATGATTTGGAGCTATAACAAATTGAATTGAATTGAATTGAATGAGTAAAGTGTCTGACCAGGATTATGTGAGAAGATGCACTTGGAGCACAAATATTCCCACAAAGCATCTCGCCGTGGAGCAGTGACGGTGCTGCAAAGCCTCTGATATGTAACCAGTGTGTTTCCTATAGTTGGTTGTACTGGGAAACACGGAAACGCACCCTGATCTCATTGGCCGGCTGCAGCCCTGGTGCCGTCTATAAAGCCGGCGCTCCGGAGGCTGAGACCGTCTGAGGATGCAGAGCAGCGGCGCGCAGCGCACAGGCTTACCCGAGGAGAAGACACCTGCTACCGGCGCAGCGAGTGGACGAAGACGGCTGAGTCCCCCGGTGAGTTACCGACCTGTTGACGGCTGAAGACTCGGAGCAGTGTGTTACCGCCGGACTGCACGGAAACACACCACTCCAGAGGTTTGGTCAAGACGGACTGGTGCGCAATTGGAGGAAGTCTTGGAGAATGTCGCACCTGTTGAATTAAATGTTCGTTTGTAACTTTTTTTATTAAAATATGTTTTCTTCATCCTTACATTTTTGTACATATCATGTAAACAAGCGGAAAGATAATCTGCTGTGAGATCATTCCTTTTGAGATCGTTAATTTAATTTAATTACAAATTCATCTTCTGTATTATTTCCTTCCGATCTCGCCTTTTTTTTTAAAAACAGAAAGCCAGAAGTGTTCTACGTTTTTATAATAAAGTGCACGCAAATGACGAGGGAGCACACATGAAACAATTTAAAGAATGTGACGTAACGTTTTTTACTTATAATATAATAATAATATAATATAAATAAAACAACAGTAAAGTACCTTATTTGTTGTTATTAATCAATTAAACTGACATGTTGCACCAATCAATGAAGCACTATACAAACTATTATGATGGTTCCTCTTTTGGAAATGTTCTGGTTGATTTGTGCATTCAAAGATGTCCCAGTGCTTATTCAGATGTGTTGGCTGTCAGTTTATTTCCCCTAAAATGTAATAAGTCGACCAAAAACAGTTATTCAAACAAAGCCTTGTTATTGTTATTTGTGAGAGCAGCTGTTGTAAATAGCTCCAAAAGTTAAGCTGCAATATCTTCGTTTTCTTCAGCGCCATCAGAGCCAAAACACTGAGCTTGTTGTTATGATCTCTCTGCTCTCTCTGGAGTTACCGCCATCTGATCGCTCGCATCTCCCACCTGTGTGTGTGTTATTAATTGCAGACACCTGACTGCACCTACTCCACTCGCCCACCCCCCCGCTGTCTGGTGGGACCATGTGGGTTCTGGATAAGATCCGTGGCACGGTGGAGAGCGGCGTGCTGCGTCAGGGGGACAACGGAGACAAGAAAGGCGTCCCCTACAGCAACGTTCTCACCCCCGACCAGATCCCAGACTTTTTCATTCCCCCGAAGCTGGTCAGCAACCCCCCGGAACCCGAGATTCCCAATGCAACGCCTAAAGAAGGACTGCAACCCTCGACTTCGGAGCTAACTATCAGCAGCTTGAAGAAGACCAGCAGCCCGAGAAGTCCCCGCCTGGTGGCGAAGATCGCAGGGGACACCAAGAACCTGCTGAGAGCGGCGAACCGCCACATCATCCAGATAGAGAGCGCCGATGACGTCGGAGACACCAACGCAGACCCCCAGTCGCAGACGGCCATGTCCCTGCCCTATGTGCCTAAGACTCAGACCCCGTACGGCTTCGCCACCTTGAAGGAAAGCCCCCACACTCGCCGCAAAGAGTCACTCTTCCACTGCGAGCTCACCAGTCCCATCACCTCCCCGAACACCCAGAGGAAGACCCCGGGGAGAAGCGGCGAAGCGGGGAACCACCTGAACCCCGCCGACTTCAACACCTCTCACATGAACCCCTACCGCTACTTCAGCGGTGGGGAAAGCGACACCTGCTCCTCGGCCGAGTCCTCCCCCTTCAGCTCTCCGCTGCTCTCCCGCTCCGCCTCCCTCCTCAAGATCTTCACCCACGAGACGCAGGCCAAGGTGGTGAAGGCCAAGCGGTCGTTCGCCCGCCACAGCTCTCTCTCCACCGACGAGTGCAGCTCGGCCGAGCCCAGCCCCAACGTCCAGCGGCGGCTCCACGTGCCCTCCCTGCACGGCGCGGGCCCGTCGGACCACGGGCTCCACCGGGAGCACACCGTCAACCTGCACAAGGGCGGCACGGTGAAGATCAGCGGCAACTACGACTCGGGCACCTCCCGCCTGCTCATCCGAGTCCTGGTGGCGGAGAGCCTCTACGACAAGCACTTCGACATCAAGAGCATCAACTGCTGCGTGTCGGTGTACCTGAACCCGGGCAAGCTGCAGAAGCAGAGGAGCAACATCATCAAGAACAGCCGCAACCCCGTGTTCAACGAGGACTTCTTCTTTGACTCCATAAGCTCGGTGCAAGTGAAGAACCTGCTGGTGAAGTTCAAGGTGGTCAACAAAGGCACCAGCCTCAAGAGGGACACCCTGCTGGGGGAGCGGGAGCTGCCTCTAGCCAAGCTGCTCTCGGGGGTTTGAAGCCACGGGACCCGAGGGTCAAGGGAGGCAGAAAAAGGAAAGCGATTGAAACCGAAATTAGAAGTTTGTACTGATTTCTATTCAGACAGCTTTTTATTCCAATGAAATCTGTAAACATTACAATTTAGGGAGAGGTAGTGAAATATCTTCTCAGGAGGAGTGAGGGGCTCTTCTTATGAGATCTGAAAAAGGCCGCCAAGCTCAGAAAATGAAGCTCTTGATGTTCGTGGATGGATGATTTAAGGCGTCGAGGCCTGGTTCCTTTCCCCCCAATAATGAATGCTCATCAAACCAAGCCGGGCTCCACGGCAACGGATTCATTTGACAGATGAAGGGATTCTGTTTATGGACGTATCACCTGGCCTACTTCCTTAGCCGGGTCCGGTTCAAAGGTTGGACGACACCTGTGCATCGGTCCCGATCGCTGTCTTTTGCCCGTAACCGTGTTCGTTATGTGTGGCATGCTTTCATTATTGTAATGTGACATCAATCCACGGCAGCGCAGGATGTGATCCCCCCCTCCCCCCGTGTGTGCACAAAGATGCTTTTGTGAATCAGAGCTTTGAAGTGGTACTACATCCTGATGTGCAAATGACCCTTTGATCCCAGTTGCTATGGCCCGGCTCTGACCGGGCAGGGCGAGGGACAAACAGAGCACAATAGTCACATTTACATGCACATCAAAAATAGAATGATAATGCAAAGTCCTGTGATTGCCATCGTTTGTTATCAGTCTAATTACTTTCTAATTAGTGCTTCAAACATCTCTAATTAGTTTTGTTTAGTAAAAATGAATGTAAACTTTAAAGTAAAAGGTGCCATGTGGAGTTTTCTCTTAAATTATGTTGACACTTGAGGTCTAAGAAAAGGTGTTGAATGCATTTCCTTTCGCATTAAAAACGACATTTTATATATTTAAAATACTGCATCGTTTACGTCCCCGTTGGCTTGATTGAAGTGTGCCTGTCAATCAGTATAATTGTATTAAACCAACGGCAATGTGGACCACACAGAGGAAAGGAAATGAGCACCCACTCTCACAATCACAGCGACGGTAAAACACTCCACAGGGAACCGTCGGTTGATTTTTCTTCACAGAAATAAAAACATCCGTGCAGTAACAATGTTTAAACAAGTTTCTAATGCAAATCAATGTATTTAAAGTAATAGTAAGAGACGGCTTCTATCTTCCGAAAATATTTTTCGATCTGTTATCTAACAGTTCTAACTCACGCATGTGGCGTTAGATAAGTTCAAAAGTCACGTGACACAAGTTGAAATAAGTTATTTGTTGGACTCATCCCGATCTCCCGCCATGTGTGCTTTGTTTGCTTCTACCACGTTTACATGGGTTATATACATGTTATAGTGCATTACTTTATGTCGGTATAAGTAGGAACATTGAATGAGAACAGACGTTGATTTCTAATGAAAAGATTGTTATTGCACTTCATATTTTTCTGTTTTTATAAAAAAAGTGGTTTTAAAGTTAAATTATAGACAACAATTCATGCAGTGCATTTTAATGTCACCAGTTTTGTCTTTAACCGCATGAATCCCAACACACTCTGTTGTATATATCTATAATTGATTTCTGTGAGGTTGATGAAATCTCTTGAACTTTCTGATCGACCTGTTCGACAGCCTGTCACGCGTGGCTCGTCCAGCGTGAGCAGCTTGATTACATCTTGTGCAACTAGGCAACGAGCTCTCGACACATCTCCTCTCTGCATTCAGACCGGTCGCCGATACCCCCGTATTATTCTACACAGATTTGTCAACAACCAAGAGGATTAGCGTGGCAGCATTTCAGCTTCAGACAGATCTGTCTCCTCTACAGGTTACACTTTTTTACTGTGTGATCCAATTCAACATTTTCTACATGTAAACACAGTTAACGATCGTCAATTTATGCAAAAAGGCTGCCGCCTTAGTGACGGTATTGACTGTGGACCAATACAGTACCTGCATGTAAATGTGTTAGATGTCTCACATGAGAAGAACAGAGCACGAGTGTCACGATGAAGATCACCAGTTGCATGGCACAAATATGTCACTGACATAAGCGCGTTTGCATGACATGCTCAAAGTTTCATGAAACCCAAAAGCCTTACCATGTGTGTACGTGTGTGTGTGTGCATGGGAGAGAGAGAGTGTTTGATCTGCATGACATTTTGTCCAAGGTTATTCATTTTCTATGTATACATGTAGTATTTAAAAAAAAATAGTTTGAATGATAGTTTGAATGATATGAAAGGTGTGTTGAATTTGTACTTTACATATCTACATATTTATGTACTAGTTTATATAACTGTTAGCGAAATGCCAATTATGCACCAGCGAGTGAGATGCTGATGACGGGCATTTCAATTACGTCTGTTTACATCTCTAATGAAGCCCTGGGGGAAGAGGCATGACTGTCAAAAAGAAAACACGGAGGAACACAATATCATGTGTTTTGACAGCTTGCAGCTCTCTCCTCTTTTAGCCGAGTTGAGCAACTTGAGACGGAAAAGAAGTCGGAGGGATGCACATGACTGAGTTTTCCTACACAGCCAGACGCTTCATTAGAATTCTGTTAGTCGCTCACTTGTAGCTCTGTTCTTGATCTGCTCTTTAGACATCAGTGACACTGCTGGCTGGCTTTGTTCTGGCGTGAACATCTGTGATCTGTTGTGATCCCTGTTGCACACACGCAGCGCAGCCTCGTAGGATTATTGTATTTTCGACTCACTTACTTCCCAAAGGGTATTCGGCTCTGTTGTCACCAAACTCTTTCTGAGGTTTCTTCTAGCATGACTATCAACCTTCAGTGGTGTCGGTAATGAATGTCAGTGGATTCAATATGGGTGATGTGTTTTGCAAACTGTCCAAATGAGACCTGTTTTTTGTTCATAACTAATTGTTTTTAGAGTGTTTTATCATGCGGCTCATGCAGGGATAAATTAAAACAATAAAGAGATATCTCGTCAGGGATTATAACAGATTCATACTCTGCACACAATATAAAAAACGTATCAGTAAACATGGAGACTTGAGAGACATCTGTTCTAATATTAACCTTTAAAAGGTTTTTCTTTGACTTTCTCTCTCTACCACAAGTGCACCAAATTCAGCAATTTCTTGGACAATAAGCCGGTTTGGGATTCAGAATAATGTTTCACTTCCTCTGAATCTTTTCAGAAAAGGCAGAAACCAAAGATAAAGATTTAGGCTCTACATTTGACCTTCTACAACATATCAGCACACATTTGAATCTGAATGACGTGCATTTCTAGGTTGCTGTTTACTTACAAGGTATTTGCCTTGATGTATTGGTGCACAGTGGACACAATAAGAGGATACACAAAAAGAAAATACAGGCAAAGAACTGCAATGTCTGCAGTATAGAATAGAAAAACGTCACTTAAAAAATGTATTTAATATGTTTGTGCACTTTCTATTGCTCTTGTGCTAGATTTTGAGCCGAGGGGGAGGCTTGCTACTTATCTCTCAAAGAAATATATTGGACAATGTTAAGTGGTGTGACGTCCCAATAAGTTCTAAATAAACAGTTCATTTTGTGAAATATGTCAAATGTGAAATATCTTTTGTTGTGAAATGAAATGCTGGATGCATAGAAATGAGAAGGACATGATTATCACAGTGCAGACAATAAATAAGTGTGACCAGTGGAAAGCATGTTGTTGCTATATTTATACAAACAAGGTTCATCCTCTGTACAGTGGACATTACATTTATACTCTTATCCGTCTAAGATTTAGGTTCAGACTCTTGCTAGCATTATCATGTTAGCTTGTTATCCTCAACGTCAAAGGGTAGCTGAGGAAATAGTTACAACGCACTCTTGCACCTTCTTGTCAGGAGTTAGATGAGGAGATTGAAACCACTCTCATGAGTATTGAGAGAGAACCAAGAGGTAACTAGCCTTAGCTTAGCATAAAGACGGAAAACAGGGAGATAGCTAGCTTGGTAAAAATA
Source organism: Liparis tanakae (assembly GCA_036178185.1). Taxonomy (NCBI): domain Eukaryota; kingdom Metazoa; phylum Chordata; class Actinopteri; order Perciformes; family Liparidae; genus Liparis; species Liparis tanakae. The sequence goes on from CM070102.1 coordinate 19,315,296, forward strand.
ATAAGCCTTAGGCCTACTACCAGCACCTCTAAAGCTGATGATGTATTATATTAACTTTGTTTGATTTGTATACAAACCAATACGTAGCAATGACAATGTATGATTTAGGGTTACGTTCTGTAACTAGAACCTGCAGCACAGTGACAAACTATTCTTTTAAAGTGAAGTTGAAGTGTTGACCTGTCAGGACTCTCCCTCTGAGCCTCATGAATACCAAATGTTCTGGCAATTTAAGAAACACTTGTCAAGTTTTGGCCCAAAGTGTTTAGCGAACGCACAAACAATCCCCATCCCCAGAGTCCCTCCGATCGAGTGGTTGAAAGAAAGGTTGGTTATTTTGAATGTTGACCTTTGTTTGATCCACAGAGGAACGCCAGAGTTAACTTTCCCATCATCCAGCCTGCAGCTGGAAATCAGTCCTCATATCGCTGCACTCAATAGCTGTTCAATTGAATAAGAGTTGGAGAGGGTCGACTCATAACATGTAAAATGGGAACTGAGTGCCACTGTGTGAGTGTGAGAGACTGAGAGTGGTCCGTTGTATTTTATTGACGGACAGAAATATATATATATATATATATATATATATATATATATATATATATATATATATAATATATGTATATGAAGTCTATGAAATTTGAAAAAGTGCCCGTCCATTACTTGATACTGAGATCTTATGTTTTTCTCCAGACTTACAGCATATAAACTATGGATGTTGTGCTGTCGCTGTTCTTGTTGTGACGGTGATGCTACGACCACTGTTCTCTCTGCTTCTCCAATGTATTGATGGATGTGAAATACTTTAATTAAAGGAAATGTTCCACAGCGTCTCTGCTTATGTCGTTACTCATTTGAAGTTCATCAGTATGTTAAATATGTCTAGATTTGGTCATATTTTCTTTTTCCGAAATGAAGGATTAAATGTTCTTTGCATTTATTCAGTGCTGTAGAAATGATTTTACTTCTTATGTTGCATAAACAATTTTAAATTCATTGGACCATATGAAAAATGCATTGCCACAAAATTCAACCTCACCTCAGTATGTCATAAAAGTGTTTCGGGTAGAATATTGTACAACGTTTTCATCTTATTTAATAGTTATACAGGCATTCTATAGCAAGACCAAAGACCAAAAAAGATTAAATGAATGAGCTAAAATATTGTGTTTTTTTATATAAAAATATCGAAATAAAGAAAAGCATTTTTTGTTTTGCATCTGTATTTGTTGGTTCATAAATATTCATATTAAGAATAGTTTCTAGTTGTATATTGCTTTAAGGTGCAACAAAATTGTGCATATTGTTGTTGTTTTTTACTTAACCAACTAAACAGATATTTTATCTGCACGTCGTGAATAATAGATACAATTGTGACTGAGAGAATAAAAACATCCATGTGCTCCTCGAGGCTCTCCTCTGAGTAAACCACCAACATTTAGCTCCATCTTTGTCCTTTCTGCCTTTTTAATTAGTTGATTCAAAGTAATGTGACACTCTAACTCCCTCAAACTAACCCCAAATCTTGTTCATGACATCTTCCCACTAAAAATGTCCTACGCAACAGAGTTGTGAGGCCTGCGGTCCGACTCTGAACAGAACATCCACACAGAGACAGTAGACGTCTCATCTCGGCTACGCTGTCTTCAATTAGCGGGGTAAAAGCACTGCACCATCACAGTTGGCCTGAGGGAGGAGTCAGACTTGAGATGCGTGTTTGGAGAGGAGGTGCGTGGGAGGCGGGTGGAGACGGGAGGACGGAGCTGTTACACACCAGCAGGGAAACATCTGCAGAGCTGCTGCCAGTGTCACTTCTCAGAATCAGAATCTAGAGGCGGTAGAACTTTCTATTCCTGTCTATGTGTATGGAAGAAAAAATATATATGGGCCTTTACATATTGAAGATAGCTCAAATAAAGTCAATAATGTGAAAGTGGTTGCTCATTAATGACCAAGCAGAGAATTATTACCCAAATCCGCATGCAGTGTGTTGAATACTTTGAGGGTCTTTCAGTGCTTTGTTTTGATTTTAAAGCCCACAATTTAGAAGTTTTTGGTTCACTCTCACTTATTGACATTGTTACAGAATATAATATCTGTCAGGTGGCCACAAACACAAGAAATAAACAAGCTGGTTCCACTTCCACCGAGCATCCTGTTACGGATCGTGGTGACAGAGGACCCAAACGCAAAGAGTTTCTCGCACAAAAACAGATTTAATTCCACACAGGAATTCAGACAGCACACCACGTATGAACAAAAACGATCCGAGACCGGACACACAGAAAGACACAGACTAAATACACACGGGAACGAGACACAGGTGGAGACACAGGTGGAAACAATCAAACAAGCACAGGGAGGAAAGAGCAGGGAAACAGGAAACAAGACAGACTTCAACATGAAACAGGTAACACACAGAACCTAACACATCCGAGGCTACTGGGAGGTCAGCAGTGCTATGAGCTCGGTCAGAAGACAAAGCAGCCGCCGGTTCTGGATTATAACAACGATTGTTGTCAAGTTTAGCTTCAGGAAAGACTTGCCAACAATAGTCTAAATGGCGACGTTCATGAATTAATCGGTAAGACCGATCTTTTGTTATTACCTTCGCATTCGAGAATGCTGAAGGTTATGTTTTGATCGCTGTGTATTTATTTATTTATTTGTATACGTGTTATTCGCATAACTCAAAAAGTATTAAACCAAATCGCATGACATTTGGTGGGATGATTGGTTATTATCCGGGGACCATTTGATTAGGTTGGGGATCGATCGGGTCAAAGGTCAAGGTCATGGAAAGGTATCAAAAAAGTGGCTGCGGCAAAGGTATGCACTGTACCGAGTGCCCCTTCTAGTTTTGAGATGTTACAAGCTGAAGGTTAACTTACGGTTGCACGGTGCTTCATGGGTGCCATGTTGTTCCCCTGCGATGTCAGTTAACGTTGGTTATTTTAATTTTACCATTGTGAAAGCATTTAGAAAGCAAACATTTCGCGTTGAGGGGAACTTTACATAGCCTCAGTCTCGGGTCAGGTTTGGTTAAAGACGTGGGCTTTGGGTTTGGGTTTGGCTTCTTTTTCTTTTTTTACAGAAGTGAGTGACTGTCTGACATCGTTACCTTTGAAGAAAAGTCAGAGGAATTATTATGGCGTTACATTTGAGCTCAACATTTTTGAAACTCCCTCTTGTGAAAGTCAACAGGTGAAGCTTTTGAATTTCCAGTGATCAAAGGAAGTGGATTTCTTTTGTCTCTTCATCCACCACTGCCCCGTCTCATTTGGCAATCGAGTTACCTCATTTATAATTCAGGATCCCACACAAGCAACAGACTCGTACAGATCTTCACGGCCTCTTCATCGTCGCCTCTCCTCGCCCCTCCTCCTCCTCGTACCTCCTCCTCGTCCCCAATTCATCACACACACAAATACACTATTAGGTTTCCTGTGCCAGCTGCACACGAGATGATGCCACTGCCTCCACCCGCTCATGTTTTCCAATATCCTTCATCTGCCATTGTTCATTTCCATCCTGAGCTGTATGTCTCTCGCAGCTTGTAAATTGATTTATAAAGCTGTCTCCTCCTGAGTTGGGTGGAGGATGGCATGGGAGCACACAGTAGAAGCTAGGGGGTAGGATGGGCGGAGGTTCGGGGAGAGACATCGCTTCAGCTATGAAAACCCGTAAAACTCTGTAGGGCAAATTTGATTGGGGTAATTTCCATGGCTTGCTTCGTTGAGGTTTGGGGCTGTTATCGGCTTTGGGATTACTATGGCAACCATCGAGCAGAGTGGTTCGCTGAGTGAAGGAATGAGACGAGTGTGTGCGTGTAGTGTTGTTGAGTATTGCAGTTCAAATTGCAGCACCCTGCGTTTTTCCTTTCAGAGTTAAACCTTGAATAAAAAATAAAAAATTGGTTTGATGTTAAATTAGTGGCCCTCAGATACGTTTGAGTCCAGTCATATGCCAAATGTTTCTTTTGCACTCAGACACAGTTTTACTAGAACGCGTAAACATGAATGCAGTGGTGTCACATTGTAAAAGAGCAACACTCGAGCAGTAACATGAGCAGCACATGCAGCAGCAGCCGACCGGTTGCACTGTGGTTATTTTCCCTCTGGCTGACTGGCTCACACTAATAACGCTCATACGGCGGTCAGATAAAGAGAATACAGCCATCATTAATGTCAGTGGCTCACCCCTCGACTTATTAACTATGACGGTCAAAATGTCCACTGTTAGAAATGCCTGACGCTTCTACCGGTATGATTACTGCAGTGTCGCGTGCTACTGTAGTGGCTGTTTCCAAATATTTTTTTAAATTTTCATTCAGATTACATTAATCTGATTAAAATAGCTCAAGTATAACCAAATGAATTAAGTGTCTGTGTGACGGACATACTATTCGATCTGACAGGACGATGTCAGTTCAAGGTGTGGACATATGTTTGATTCTGCATCGACGCCTCGGTGGCAGAACTAATCGAGTGTTTGGTTTCATTTCAGTCTTCACTGTGTTTTGCTGTCATTTACTGTCGTTCTAGTTTTTCTCCTCCGACCTCCGTTTTACCGAGGGGTGTCGGCACTCTGCTAACTTCTGTCTCTCTCTACCCGTATTATCCGCTCTGCTGTCAACAATATTGGCCTGAATATGTTCATGCAGAGATTCAACCGTTTTACCCTGCAGCGACTTAGATCGAGTAAAAATAGAAAAGCTAGGAGTGAGGAAAAAATTAATTATCTTGCTTATTATTCGTTTTTCATTTCTGTCTATATACATATAGCCAGAAATTAAAAAACAAATAATAAGCAAGATAATTAATTGTATTACATGTGTTCTATCTGTAGTGAAAACACAAAAAATTAATAAAAAAACAGAGGAAAAACCTGCAAGCTAATAAACACACGTGGTGAAAAAGACGACGAGGCGTCCGGCGTCCTGTTAGAGCTTCTACGTGAAAACCTTTTGGTAGATTACAACGCACCTGAAATTCATAATGATTCATGTTTTATTTTTGTAATGTAATAATATTTATACTGAAGGAGACTCACATCGAGGCTGGTATTATTTTAGATTGCTGGAGTCTGATTTTAGACTTTCACGTGAAAAAGGGAGCTTTAGATTTATCAGACTACTTGTATTAATTCATTATTAGAAAATAGTATCACAGACAAATGAGCGTGCGATACATTTAGAAGTATGGAGATGGATCTAGAATCGTTGACAGGTAAATGCAGTCAACTTGTGAACATTCACACCGTTCTTGTTAATACTGATGTGTAACTACAACTTTACTGTCATAGCTGGTTGAGGTGGAGCTACTTCTAACTGCTACTACCCCCTCTAGTGGCTTACAAAATAAACCTTGCGGGCTCGTAAGATGACATAAAAAAGCACCAAAATTAAAATGTTTATGCACAAATCTGTATTCATCATTTAGACTGTTCTCAAAGCTTTGCTGTTATTTGGGATATATTGAATAAAATTACCTCTCCAGTTATTTAGATAAAAACATGTACGCATCTTAAACAAAGTATTGTATTTTCTAAGTTTATGCTGTTTTGTTTATGTTGTTATGTTGTAGCTAACATGTGCTCTTAGATACAGTTCTTGAGTACACACACGTCCCACCTCTCTGACCCTGATTGGTCGGTTTCTGAGCAGGTGTTTACACATTACAGCTGGCGGGTTCACCGTTATTAATTCACCACCTTCATTATCCTCGTACTATTTTTCTCCCTTCTGCTTGTGAATCTGCCGCTGGGAGCCAGAAACTAACAGCCTCCTCATTCATACGGCTGCATTCTCTACACAATTGTGACAACACAATGGAGCAACCCGTATAACCTCTGATGCACCTTTCCATGTTTGTTAGAAGGGATTCCACATAAAGGTCCTTGCCAGACTAAACACAACAAATATAATGTCATATTCAAACCTGCAACAACTATCACACGCACTATTCTCTCCATTACAGTTTCTCTCTGTCAGTGTATCTCCTGAAATGATCATCTGTTGAACATTAAATGACCAATCAGCAACCGCAACTAGGTCAAAGCCGAAGAAGCACAGGTGTGATTAGTAAAGTTATTGATGTTCTTATTCCGATTAGTTGTGCAGTTCCAGGGTCGGGTTGGGCGATCGGAGGAGGACCTGCATGGCGATAGCGACTGGCTCAGCACATCGCAGGTTGTCTTCTTTTCCTTTGTGTGATGTTTGTTGGGCTTTAGACGTTTGCAAAACAACTTTTTTAATTTGGTCACACCGACAGTAGCCAAGAACTGTTTGGATGCTCCACCACTCCCCTTCATTTCAGAGGGAAATATTGTATTGTATATATCATTTTATTTATTTATACAATGCATTTTTCGGTACACAAAAAAACAAACAAATGTATAACATTAAATAAAATTAGCACTTTTGCAGTCAGTTACATCATTAAAGTACATGTTAATGCATCAATAATAATAATAATCAAATATTGTAATATATAATATTGTAATAATAGCCTAAGAGCACATTTGGCGGCATTGTTAGTACTTTGACATCTTCTAGATTATTTTTACTTATATATATAGTGAGATTTGAGACAGTTATTCATCATCAGAGGCGTCTGAGTCAGAAACCCTCGTCGCCGCTGCCTTGCCATCAGCCTCTTCGTCATCTCTCCTCATTTTGCTTCTTGAAATAATCAGCTACAGATGGCACGGCAACGGACAGATCTATTGTTTCGTAAATATTTCTGCCGCAAGAGCTGGGCTTTACTATGTTTCTCATTACTTCCTGTTTTAGTGCCTGTAGATGTGGTTGGAGCGGACATATTGGTATTGGCGTTTTAGGGACAATAGAGCTCATTATTCAAACCCTATTCAAAGAACACACGCGTGGGGTTGCGTGAGCAGCCAGTTGCAGTAGATAGTGGGCGTGTCTCTAGTATAAATGGTAGTAACCATCATGCACTAGTATGAATGCAAACTCACACGCAGAAATCGGCCTATTAAGGGAACGACACGGCGTGGTGAAGTGTCGGTTACAATCCCGGGTTAATTCAGTCCTTTATCAGCAGTCGGACACGTGAGAGGAACTCTATAGTTCAGTGTATGGGAGACGCACTGAGAGGCTCGCCTTACAAAGGAGGGTTTATCCACCAGGAGCATTGGTGCTGTTTTTATCACCTGGCAGCCGGCGCCATTAATGACCAGCGGCGTCTCCTTTGTTGGCCTGACCGCCAATGACCCGGGCGGCGTCAGCTCCCAGTGGCTCTGACCAGTCGACTCCGCCGCCTCCAGAAGCGCACGACATGACCCCGAGACGTCCACGTCATCTCACAGAAGACAATGGCAACGGCTATAAAAATAGATGCTCATACTTCAGTTTTCAAAGTAGTTGTCAATTACTTCATTAATAAATTACTTGTTGCAGCTCCAAAAATAAGATTATATTATTGAAACGTGTTGCCATCACCTCTCAGAACATAACTGATCGAATGAGTATAAAGCTCACGAGGGATGATTATTGGTGTTGTTATTCACGTCGAGACGTCTCAAAGGGGTTTAATTATAGAAGATATCATTTGCTGCATTGTAAAATATTGACTGATAAAGATAAAGCATGAGGACGTGTTGAAAAAGGACCAATTCATTCATTGTGGTTTTGGCAACATGCGTTACTGTAGCAAGGGGCAGTTCGGGAACATATTGTATGCATTCGTCTTCCATGATTTGCCGCTGATAAAATAAAGAGAGGAAAAGTCGACCGCTATAGATTTTTATTATGGAAATAGAATTGCCCCAATTTACTTAATCCAATGGAAAAACAATAAAATGGATGAAAGAGGGGAAAAAAGCAGTTTCATTAGCTCGTCATGTGCTCTGCAGACAAGGCGGGGGCTACTTTACTCCCAATCTCTCGTCATATTGGAAGAAAACGTTGAGGGAAGGGCTGTACGGTTTGTTCTCTCACCGAGCAGCAAATTATTAATCTACTGGACCGAGCGACACAATGTCCTCGTCAACAAGAGCACACGGCACCCATTTGTCTTCAGAGAGAAAAAGAATAAATACTCAGCGTATTTTTGACGTAAATATAGCATTCTTAAAGTGAGAAAGAGAATACGGTTGTTTCCCAAAGTGTCGACCTATTCCGACTTATTTACCACATCAAAAATAAACAACCAATCACATGCTGGATCATCTGTACGCCGACATATGTAACGTGTTGTTTGAAAACGGACGCTCTTGGATCATTGCAAGTACGATACAAAATAAATGGGACTAACAATCCACATCCCAGAGCTCACATATTCAGTTGTTAACTGTCTTGCTTTATTATAAGTAAAGAGATAACACATGATAAGACTATGCAGAGTGATGAAAGAGAGGGATGGTGTGTGATGTATCAACCCTGAGTGCTCACGATGAGCTCATTGATCTGACCGGTGTGTGTATTTTGTTAAGCAACGCACAGCCGCCTGTACTGAGACGTCTTCTAAAGGTTACCAGTACATGCAAACCGCAAACTGAAGATGGCCACTGCACGGCCTGAGTAAACATCCAGGGGAGTTCAGCAGCTCAGGGGCTTTAGGGCTATTTCATGAACAAACCTTTACGGTTTGTTTGTACTGTCCATAATGGACTTAAAAATTTGACTTTTAAAAGAAAGACGCAATTTCCTGTTCATCCAAAATCCATTGTTTGTTGTCCAGATTCAGTCCTGATAGGAGATGGGGGGGAAGAAGAAAAAAGATATAGTGTGGGTGTGTGTGTCTGTTACGGATTAGGCGGCATACCTTGAGGTTGCCATGGTGACTGGCAGGCACCAGACACCTGTGAATTAACATTAGTGCTGCAGCACCAGGATCTTAATTAGAGACGCAGGAAAAGAGCCGGACGGCCCTGCGTCGTCCTGGCCCTTTATCAACGAGCTGCTCCATGAAATCAAAGAGAATTAGCTTTCAAATGAACAGGTGTCAGAGAGAGGGAGGCGGGCACAAAGAGAAGGGCGTCTACACAAACTCTGGTTGGCTTGAATGTAACCCGGTCCTCAGGACATGTTATGCAGACTGAGGCCAGCAGAAGAATCTTTTATTTCTATTTTTAAATGTCTCCCCACATCTGCTTTCTGGTGAAAATGGATGATGCCAGATGGAAACATTCGCAGTTATGGAACGCAATAATGATGTTATCCACTACACACCGAAACAGACACATGGAACTATTTGGAAATGTAATATTTATTCAACACTTATAGCCGACCTGTCTTGACCCCCACGTTCTCTCTTTCTGATTGTCAAACTCTTAACCAGACGAATACTTAAAGATGCTCAATACTAATTCAGAGCATATCTGTTAATACGCCTAACGAGCAGACCAGCTGCGTCAATAACTGATGCACAATCCACCATTTATCAGCACCTGCAGCTGCAGCGCCAAACAGCCTTATGGGAGAGTGAGGAACCGAGGTGTGTGTGTGTGTGTGTGTGTGTGTGTGTGTGTGTGTGTGTGTGTGTGTGTGTGTGTGTGTGTGTGTGTGTGTGTGTGTGTGTGTGTGTGTGTGTGTGTGTGTGTGTGTGTGTGTGTGTGTGTGTGTGTGTGTGTGTGTGTGTGTGTGTGTGTGTGTGTGTGTGTGTGTGTGTGTGTGTGTGTGTGTGTGTGTGTGTGTGTGTGTGTGTGTGTGTGTGTGGAGAGAAACGGGAACGTTATAGCTGTGAACCCAGCAGTGCAGGGTGTGTACAGTTTATTTCTCAAGCCTCAACCTGAGTTCCTGTGTCTCGCTGAATGACATTAATTAACATTAACAATTAACATATTCATATTCAATTCATAATATATTTTATGTACTACTGTTATGTATAATCTTCGTGTTTTTTGCATCAGAGAAATTGTATCTTATTTTGAAGCTCAACATTATATGATGATGCAATGTTTTGAATGTACTGACTGGTCATTCTGTCACGATCTGGAGTTTTCCCGTCTTATTTTGAAATCCCTGTCTCTCCTTTCTTCTGTTTCCCTGCACTTCCTTCCCTGTGATTGTCTCGTCCCTCATTGTTTCCACCTGTGTCTCGTCCCTCAGCTTAGTCTGTGTCTTCCTGCGTTACGTTTTCCTCCCATGCCAGACTGTGGATCTGCTCGGCTCGATTAAAGAAACCGTTGTTTGAATACTAAACCAGCATCTGATTCCCTTGCGCTGCTTCCCGGTCCATGTTTTGCCCTCACCTCCAACACATTTTTTCCTTGGCCCTTTCTCAACCCCTTGTATCCTCACTGTCATTCGATCGATGCAGCCGCTGCACTCCATCCATCTTGGTCTTTATTGGCTCTCAACCTGTTCTCAAATAAAAAAAGATCTATATACACATCTGAGGGAAGCCCTCGGAGCTACACTTTGGGACGTATATTCAGCACGGCTCAGGTCTCACTTTCTAAACGTACTTTATGAGTTCAAAGTCCAACCTGTGTGTTGTGAGACCCACCTTCAATATCCACAGACCACCAATGTCGTTGCTCCGAAAAAATTAACTGTAAACCACAACATCCATTCACACACCCGTTAGTGGACCAAGGGTTTCTCCTTTATTTCCCTCTCCACGTTGGCAGCTTGATTAGGATTCAAATCATTTGCATAGCCCAAAATCACAAAAACATGTATTTTTAAGAGGGCTTTGCAGTCTTACAAGAGAAGGAATTGAACCGCTGGATTAATTCATGAGCCGATCATGAATTGTCATATCATATTGGCTTATTAATCACTTTTGTTATGTAAATGTCACATTGGTGGCCCTTATTCTGCCTGTCACCTCGTTTAAGAGCAAGCAAGAGGAGGTTTTTAAATCTGAAAGCTCCTGTGGAGATGTTTTTCCTGCAGATTGCTGACAGAGACTCTATTTCAGGCAAAGTAGAAAGCACCCTTGTTGATGTTGTTTGCAGTATGAAGACACTCTTTTTAAAAAGTCTTCAATTCTTGATTTTTAGCATTTTCGTGTGTGACTGTTATGCTAAATCAATTAATACCAGCTTATTGAAAAATGGATAGATGTGCTTTTCATATGAATGCAAATTTGGGATTTCTAAAGCGTAAGTGCTCTCATGGACTCGCTAGTGATTTTGAATTGAACGGTGCATTTTAGAGTTTTGATGTTTTTTACAACTGAAAGGTTTCTTTGCATGGTTTCTCAGGTGTCTTGCTGTTTTTAGAGCTACATCAGGGTTAAGATGTGATCACATGTCTTGTACACAACAGATTTAATATAATCCAATCTTAAACTGGAAGAGAGCCGGCCAAGTAAAGCTCTCTGATTTGTGCATCGATCAAATTTACCTCTGAATACACTCTGTAGCTCGCTGTTTAAAACCCAGACCGTAACTGATAGATTAATGCCTTCAGGCCTTTACACACCAGGAATGTAACGAATAAATTACCCGGAAATGCTGAATATATATATATATATATAAATATATATTCAGCATTTCCGGGTAATTTATTCGTATATTACAATATTCATACTGACAGTTGCAGCACTTTTTTAATGAAATGTTTGAATAGATATAGATAATCATTGTTTTTCTTGGCCAATTACTAGTTATAAAAACAAAGTTGATTTTCCATCCCAAAAGATTATTGCAACTTTCCTGAAGTTTGTGCACACAATAAAAACATTATATTCATTTTATTACTATTCTTTGGTATTTTTTTTTTTGCAATTTAAACAAATAGAAAATTAATGTTTGTATTTTAATTTAAGTACTTGTTTGATTCAAAATGATGTTGGTAATGTTTTAATTGTGTATTATAGCTGCTTGGAACTAATGCTGGGAATTCAAACAGCTCATAATTCTCACTCTAATAATGTGTGTATTGCTGGTCAGATGCTCACTGGTATTACCTGTACCTGTGCAATGACAATAAAGTTAAATATGAATTTGAAAACATCTCCTGAAAACAACTGTATTTATTCCCGTTCAGAAAAATCGACCTTCCTCTGGAAAAAAAAATCTTTTTTCACAGCGTAATATTTGTGTTCACGAAAAAAACCAAAACCGTGGTACGATGTGAACCAGGAGCTGTGTGACACACAGCAAATACACTTTTTGATATTTTCCAGCACAGAAACAGCCACAGCTATCCATCTTACATCAGCATGAGCAACTTAAGGGCAGAATATCTTATTTCAATTGATTAAAACAGAAATACGTCCTGAGAAAGAAACAGCATGGGTGTGCAATAATTACCGGATTTAAACCAATTTATAACATGAGTCAGGGAAGTTGAAAAAGGCAGCATGTTACCCTTCTGTTGTGATGTGGGCTTGGACTGTCAGATGGTAACAGTGTCGTAGCTAAATGAAGGCCAGTGATGATAATAATAATAATGAGTGTAATTACCACAACAAAGACTAATTGAGAGAGCAATAGTGAATAGATGCTCGAGAAAATCAGCTGCACCTCCATCATCTGTAATTTACACGCATGAGGTGACGTATGCTATATTCATGCAAACAGACACACACAACAATACCAAGGAATCATTGTGGTGGCCTCTAAATAAAGTCGAGACAGGCTCTTAGAAGGACAGAAATAAAGTTGTTGGACAGGATCATGGATTTGCACTTGTCTGTCTCGCCCGGTGTGACGTGGATCAGAAGGAGGAAGAGTGGACGTAACAAAGTGGTCGAGACAGTCGGCCGTCACTGACCGGCTGGTATGTATCTCCAGTTTCCTGGATGACGTCAACCTCTGCTCTGAGTTGCTAGAATAAGCATAGGTTTAAATACATAAATACATCTCAATGAGACTGAGCACATAAAAAAAACATGTTGTGAACCACTGAAAACCGCTATTGCTTGTATTATTTCGTGGAATTGCGTGCGCTTATAAACAGAGTCAAAGACGAGCAGCCACCGGACTAATTTAAATAAATAAATGTGTGAGAATATTTGTTATCGTAACATCAGTAAGTCACTAACTGCTTGTATCGATGGCTGGAGATGTACCCACACACACACACACACACACACACACACGTATCACATGTATCAGCCGTGGGCTCAGATGATTTAGGTCACAGTGACAAGAGGACAATGTAAAACTAAAGTCACAACTCTACCCCATCGGCACTGAAAGGAGTGGCGTATGAAGTAGGTGTAATGCCTGGTGACCTCTAGGTTCCGGTAGTCCGGGCGTGAGCTCCTCTCAGCTCAAGTTGCACGATGGGTCCATGTCAAGGACTCCTTTTCATTCACAGTCAGTAGGATTAAATCCACTGCCTCGGTCTGGGTGTTCCTGAAGTGTTCATGTCATGGTAACTTCACAAAAAAGGGATGTTTTCCCCTCGAATGCGTCATCAGCGGAGCAGATTATAACGCTTTATAAACAGTGAGGGGACAGTGATTAGTGTTTATTGAAACGTCGGAGCAGAGGACTCACCGTGGCCGTGTGTCGCCTCTTTTTCAGTCCAGCTGCACAAAGAGAACATCAACATTCAAAAGGCATTTCACATTCATCTTTTATTTTGTATTCAATTTCGACCTGTGCCACTTCGCCTCTATTGGTTATTGATGTGAGAGCGCCGGGTCCAATAGATTCTCACACGGACGACTCCACCCTGGCTGCCGAGCCAATTTGACGACTTTCGGGGCGGGAAAGCGAGCAGCCGCCTCTCTTCCGAGTACGTGCGTTCGCTCGCCCCGCGCCAAGGCGCTTCGGCGTATTGATTGGTCACAGAGCCGCGAGAGGCACAGAGATCAGAGCTCCGGCTGCATTTGAGTGTGATGGGGGTTGGTAGTGATGGTCTCAACCCGCGTCTAATTTATCTTTTTTGATTATAATAACCCGCCACTACGATTACGTTGCACCGCTAACGGACTGCCGATGTGTCCGAGGTGGTCCCACCTTCTGTCTGGCAAATCTCAAAGTATTTTCCGTCTCGGCATCAACCTATATAGTGCAACAATAAGTTTTGATCGTATTTGATAATGAGATATTTAATACTGTTATAACATATCCCTTAGTCCTCGACACTTAAACCCCTAGTGTGTTACTACTACTCACTACAGCTAGTTAGCTTGTGTCCAAGTGTAACACAATCCTATACCAGGACCTCTAAAGCTCGCTAAAAACACTTGTTTGTTTCATGAAAACAAATCTGGTATGGATTAAACAAACAGGAGGATGCATGTTATATAATATAACTGTTAATTCGTGATCTTTAAAGGTGCACCAGGCTGGTTGTTTCCATGGTGCCACTGTGAGCTGACTGTCTATCCAACTCTCCCCCAAGCAAATACGCCACTTCCCAAAATGTCAAACTGCTCCTTTAAGAGCCAGAGCTTTTCAATCTTTCCAGACATCAATATTTCCATTGCTATTCCACCGCCATCTTCACCTGTTGCATCTGTGATTTGTCTACTCTTCTTCTCTTTGCGTTCCTCTCTCCTCAAGACTCGCCTGGTCACATGGTCTCTGGCTGCAGATTTAGGGGGAGCGAGGGGATTAGCTGTGGAGGTGCTTTGCTTTTTCTCTGTCAGACAAGAGAGTATAGATTTCCTTCACCTGACTTATTAAAGGAATATGTCACCCACATAATGACAATATATATATATATATATATATATATATATATATATATATATATCAATTATTCACCGTGTGTTATCTTGAATTCTTAAAGAAAAAAAACTATTTTTCTTGCATGCCTTGACGGTCCATGCTCAGCTTTCATTAAATTTCATTAAATGTTTCTTAAATTCCCAGTTTAAAGGCGATGTCATGTGCATTACCTTTCACAACGACATGCACCGTTGATGAAGACGAGCCAGCGAGACTTCAGAAAGCCTGAGCCTGCACTTCACTACGTTGTTTTTCGATTTAAAATGTATCATCTATTGGAAGAAGCTCGATCAAATGTGTTTTCATGGTGCACAATAACAATTGTTAGAAGGTCACACTGTGTGGGACCCTCACCAAGCTAATTGAAGTCTTAACATTTAGACGGTGAGGGTATTAACAAACTCTGTTTCCCGGAGACCAGATATGAGCCGATTAACCGTCTGTTTTCCTGTTCCAAACTATCGTCATTATATCTGCCTTTAAAACCGGGCAGCCTCTAGTCTAAAGTCAATCATTCTTGGGCTCTGCACATTTTCCTGAATATTTGATGCGATGTTCACTCACACAGTCCATATCTGCCATGTCCTGACTATTGTGAGGCTCAGCCTGAGTGCCCTTGTTCAGTCCGCCGCCCGGTAATGATCTTTAATAATGATCTCTGCCGGGTTTTTTTGGTTTCAGCTTTTCTGCCTGCGCCCTTTTTGGACTTGCTTGCTATTGCTGACTGCCGACCTATTACTTAACCTGAAATGTAAATACAATTTATTCATTCGCGTTCGCGGATTCTGCTCGGTGCGGCCGACAGAAAACATTTCATTAAAGCAAACCTTCCCTCGGAGTAGAAGACGGAACAAACAACGTACTTCATTGTCTGTGGTAAAGGTCTCGCTCAATATATTTGTGACCTCCGTGGCACGTTCGACGTATTAACCGCAGCTCGAGTGCAAAAACAAGAACTCTCAGTACAAACTAATAGACCTGTGAGTTAAATGCAGAACATAAAATACCAGATGGATAAAAAAACAGGTGGAGTCTGAATTCACAGACGTCACAGTGCATCTCCACACCTTCCTTTATTAGTTGTTTTCATCCTTTCTGCCTCACTAACTATCATGTCTTTCCAGATCCTGCTTCCCACCTCGTTAGTCCAACTCCCTTCACCTGGTCCTCATGCCCGTCCCACCTGTTGCCCATTCCCTCGTTAGTCCCCGTCTACTTAGGTCCCCTCACTTGCTCTTGTCTTCTGCCAGATTGTTCTGTGTTTTTCCGACCAAGCCCTCGAGTGTTCCACATTGTGTTTTTATATTTCTCTCTAGTTTGTTCCTGAATTTGTTATGATTAAAGGATCATTATTTGCTGTTCTGTCTCCCGAGTTGTGCTATTGGGTCCACACTAATCGTCCCGTGACATGTGCTTCACATCTTGCTCTCCAGTATTTATCAATTTACAGTTTCTCAGTTTAAGATACAATTACATGGCTTCCTCTTCCTGAATACTAAGATGTTCGTCTTTCTCCCCCCCTAAATGTTCCACCTCCACCATGGACGTCTATTTAAATGATCTCTACATAACTGTGTGGACATAAGTTTAACAGGAGAAGGTGACAAAGGAACGGTTACAATACAGCAGTAAACGTTGCGTTGTCGTGCTCCAAGTTGCCTGAACTTCTCGTGAATGTTGTCAACTTTTCACAAAGTCATGGCAAACCTTGACAGTCGGTTACTTGGATAGTTACCAAATTGGACCTTTTGGCCTCTTCTGCAGGGATTTGGAAGTGGAAAACATGTTCTTCTGTTTGCTTTCTTGATTCCATGGAGTGTTTTATCTGTTGTGGTGTCCAACAGGGGGAAATCCAGCCGCTGTTTTCTTGCAACGTAGATGGCGGTCTATTAACTGGGAGTGAACCAAGACCTGAGCTCAGTGATAGAGAGGGAACTGAGGGCCTTCTGGGAGTTGGTGCAGCCACTCTCTTGAACAATAGCACCCAACTCGACAGTCAAGGGCAATTCAACCCCCTGACCCAAACTTAACAAAGACGTTTTGGAGATGAGAGAAACGTAATTTGGTTTAATTAGCAAAGTAATGTGGACCTAGCACCTATTTTTCCCTTTTTCACAAATTCTGCTCGACAATCATTATACTTCAAAAGAACAGATGTTATAGAAATTTCCCACGAGAGTGTGATTTGATTGAAGTGTGTCATTAGCAACAGTAATAAGTGCCTAAATGCGCTTTTAAAGTGCCTAAAAACAAAAGCAACAGGTAGCTTTTGTGGGAAAAACAAACGCCTGGGATACATGACTGAAATGTCGCTGGTGAAATGGTCTGCCTGCAGCTATGATGAATACCTGCAGGCAGATTTTTCATTAGAATCCAATACTCGTCTCTCACACCAGCTCTCCTCACTCCTCCTCTCTCTCCCCCACAGGGAGCATTATCTCTCATATTTTCTCAACCTCATCCTCCCCTTTTTGCTCCATCTCTTTTCCCAATCCCCTCGTTAATTTCACCTCTAGTCTGCTCACACACACACACACACAAACACGCACACATGCTCACCGTTGGCTGTTGCCACAGTAACACTGTATTAAGATAATAGTTTAACATAATGACAGAAGAATTAACCAGAGACTAAACTGTTTCATAAAATATGAGGATCAAACCTAGAAATAATTAGTTGATGGAAATAAAGAGGCCCCAGGTGGACCTACCTGCTGCTCATGCTGAATCAGCTTCACCTCTAAGTGGTTGTACTAATATTGGGCTTTTATTATTTCAAATATTAGTGAAAATTGTAAATATTAGTATCAAACTACCATTTTCAATCTTAATTTATTAAATTCATATACGACAACATACACCATCTTTTTTCTGCTTCAATAATGTTTAGGTTAATCGTGTTGCAAAAGAGGAACGGATTCTATAAAATATTAAAATATATATATATATATGAAGAAACATTCCCAGTAATGCAATAAGCTAAATATCAGCTGTTCTTGCTGGAGCAGATTCAGAGAACTCTGTGGTTGCAACTGGGAACAAAATATTGCAACACAGCCGAATGAATCGTAGAAAACCCTGAATATTAAAGTGAACGGATTTAAGCTGTTCTGGTTTCCACAAAGCACAGCTTCTGTGACACGAGGAGAATGTTAAGCTCCGTTGTTGAATGTTTATTATGTTTGTCTTGTACCTTTTAGCATCAGATATTTTCTAGTGCAGACTGTTTTGCATGCTAGAAAGTCCTCCAACTTTTAAAATCTGTTTCTCCCCAAATTACAAGCAAACGTCTGTCTATCGTTCAACCCTGTTGGAGGCAATGGGGGCGGTACATGTAGATCATTCCCATATATTTTGGCTATGCCTGGAAATTGTACAGTTTTGGGGAGATGTCCATAATATTATTTCCACTTTGATAATATGATAACAGATACTGTGTTAGGTGAAGACAGGTCTCTGATGAAAATCCTGGTAGCAGCTAGTAACAAGGCTATTATGAAGAGATGGCACACGATAGAATCACCATTAAGATTGATGGTTGAAAATTGTGACTGATAAGATGTAAGATATGAAAGTGTTAACTCAAAGAAAAAGAGCTCAAGAGGAGCGATGTCGTGAGAACTGGGAGATAAGAACAGGATTTGTCTAAACCAGACCCTTTTTATATATGTATTTATATTTCTCTTGCTGTTGTTATTATGTGTTTTTCATGTCTGTACACATGTGTTCTATCTGTGGTGAAAAGACATAAAGAAAGTGTTAAAAAAGAAAGTCCTCCAACTTTTCTTCACATTACCTCTGCAGAAAATTAACCGTGTCCTTAGACACCCGAAATAACTCCCTCCAAAAGCACAGGTGCATTTTAAAATGAGACCGAATCGCCGGAGACAGCCTGCGTCACCAGCTCTTGTAACTCAGTGCAATCTCCCGTGCAGCTTTTCTTTCATCAGCTTCACTTAAATTGAAATGCGTTCCTGCAGATGACTGCCCACATTTTAAGGATAAATCTGCATGATTTCAGGTCGAACAATGAATAATTATAGATAAGCTTGGTTTCCGTCGTACCCATAATATCCACCTATGCTTCTAACATTGTAAAGAGGAATCAAATGTGTCAATACCTGTGGTCACTGTTATTAATTTAACTACATTTTAATAGAGAACTACATGAGGAAAGACACAAGTCATGTCCAATACTGTTAACCTTGACCTGGTTAAAATAGCACTGCAGATCATTGACCCATTCATACACCGATGGGATCATGGATACGGGAGTAATTTGGGGTTGAGTGTGTAGCCCAAGGACACAGCGACATGGCCTAGCGAAGCAGGGGATCAAACCGCCGCTCTGATTGACAGGGACTGAGCCACAGGAGCTAGGTCTACTATACCTACGCCGTATACCTGCGTTACTGCGTATACCCTGGACTACACCACTGTGTCTAACCAAGGCAGCAGCGAGACACCAAAGTACGGCTGGGCACTTACAAGCATCGTTGAAAACTTTTGGGACACCCGAGCGGATCTACAGATCAAGGAATAAGCGCGCAGGGCAGCGAAGCTGGACGATGAAACGGTGAAGAACAATAGTGAAATGTTGAAGTGAGAACATTTAATATTATGTAAACCCTGCTACAAACAGAACTGACGGCGCTAACTCACCTGAGTTTACTAACCCGACTGTTTAACCGCGTCATAAGCGTCGGTAAGGAGGCGTGGCTTATCTCCGTTACTTTCCGCCATCCGCCACGGAATAATTAACCAATTTGGGATGGAGGGATGGAGGGATGAAGAAGAAGAAGAAGAAGAAGAAGAAGAAAGAGAATACATGGAGGGATGGAGGGATGGAGGGATATAATATATAATAATAATAATAATAAAGGACACGCCATGGGAGCCCTTTCCTATCTAAGGGGAGGCATCATTCAATTCAATTTCAATTCAGTTTATTTGTATAGCCCTTCATGAAGGAGTTATGCCGAGGTGTCCTCTTTTTCATGAACTCAAATCTGGTCACCCTATATTTAGGTAACTTTATACTAGACTGTATTAGGGATGCATTATATGAGTTAACTTCATATACAATGCATGGTGGAGTAGTGCCGGATCCTTCTGTGTGCAGTTAGCGTGTTCTCTCCTCGTCAGCCTGGGTTCCCTCCTGGTTCTCCGACTTCCTCCCACAGTCCAAAGACATGCAGCTCAGTTTAATTGGACTCTAAATATCCCGTAGGTGTGAATGTCAGCGGGAAAGGTTGACTGTGATGTGAACCCCGCCTTCACCCAATGTCAGCCGGGTTCGGCTCCAGCACCCCGCGCAACTAAATAGTTTATCGGTTCGACAATGGAACGTAAAAGGAACTTCATATACTGTGTTTGAGAAAATCAATAAGGATTAGGAAGTAAGGACTGCTCTCTTGTTGTTGTTATGACAACTCATCCCTTATCGTATTAACTAGGAAAAAAACTTTAATCCCGATAATAAATATTTCTTTATTCTTGCTAGATCAGAGGAAAACACTCATTTGCTGCAGGAAAGTTTTGTAAAATTGGACCCAGCTTGGAAATGGAATGAGAAAATGTGATCAAAGTTACTGAAACTACTTTGAATCTCAACTGATGATCGTTGTAACAAAGCACTTTGTATTTGTTATATATATATATATATATCATTTGTTTTACTGTGTAGTCGGGTCTCTTGGTTGTGTGTGTTTAGTGTCTCCTGCAAACTGCCACACACAATGAGCTGTTGATTGATAATTTGCACTGTTCGTAAAGGTTTAATTAATGTCTTTTAAATGGATTCCTGCACATGCATGGACACTAAGTTGTTTGATTAAACAAAGTGTCGAGTCTGTACCATCAAATTCTTTTATTGGTTGAATTACCCCCAGTTTATATACAGTATGATACATCAGATAAGTTGATTTATTCTGATTGAGCATGATTTAATTAAAACAGAATTAAGTTTTCCCCTCAATATGGAAACTCAGAGCTTTACTGTTTCTCCTGCAGCACACAGATCAGGCTCTCCTTCTTACTCACATCTTTCGACCGATAGTCTAAATATTCTCTTTTATTACAGTCCAAAGCCCGTAATGCAGTCACACTGTCTCATAAGTCTCAGTTCTTTGCTCTTGCTGGCCCCGCGCTGCCCCGCTGTTGTCTTCCCTCCTGACAGCTTCCCTTGTGCTTCACAGCCCGGCTGATAAGAGGCAGCAGGAGTGAGACAGACACAGGTGGAGGGGTTCAGGGAGAGCAGAGAGGTACAAAAAACAGGGGAGGTTAGAAGTGAAGATGGGGTGAAGGGAAATGAAAGAGCAAGACAGAGAGACACCGGAGGAGACAAACGAAAAGCGGACAGTCAGCGCCATTTCGTGAGAGAGAGAGAAAAGGAGTGGGTGGAAAGGCTGTGAAGGAGGTGGGCGGCCATCAGCTTCCTCGCGCCTCACTTTAAATTTTTACTAGCCCTTTTATTCATCTGGGGCGACTCGTAACGATCCTGCTCCTCCGGTGAAGAACTGTGTCTCATCGTCTGGCTCTGGTGTCTCGTTTGCTTCAAGAGTTGAAATGATATCAGTCTTTGGGGCACCTGAGTCAACAAAGGGTCAGTATTTGCATTGTTATGACTCTGTTGATGAAGAGCGATGGGCCCGGCGCCGCTCTCCTCTCCATTACCTGTCTAATTACACCTCTGAAGATGAAGGAGAGAAGCAGGGAAACCTCGTTATCTCTAAAAGCCTTGTCGTTCTGATTTGAAACAGCAGCGTGTAAAGATTAGACCTGGACTGTCAGTTTCCACTTAGAATTTTTTTTTTTAAAGAACAATGACAGAACAGAAAATGGTGAATGAAATTAAAACCATTATAAAACATAATCCTGATTCCTGACAGCTTTTTTTTCAAATAGTTATATTTGAAAAAAATATCTCACACGTACAAGCTGAGAGGCCACAGATTTTTAGTTCTTTTCATTCTTTTCATCAAAATGTTTTTGAATACATTATTAAAAAAAAATCTTTGACAAATCATTTGTCGGTATTAGAAATGTGTTAAGGAGTGGCCCATTAACGATGCATTCACCTCGTACTAGTAGCCATCACTAGTCTTGTGTTTTGTGAAGTATGATTTTTAGCTTTTTCTGACAAAGGTTGGATGAAAAGATGGACATATGTGGTAAATATGAAGCTTAGTGCGGCACAACGACCGGACGTCAACGCCTTCACTCAGCTTTAGTGCCAATTATTTCATCAAGGCTTGATCATGAAGGTACAGGAGCTGTGTGTGTGTGTGTGTGTGTGTGTGTGTGTGTGTGTGTGTGTGTGTGTGTGTGTGTGTGTGTGTGTGTGTGTGTGTGTGTGTGTGTGTGTGTGTGTGTGTGTGTGTGTGTGTGTGTGTGTGTGTGTGTGTGTGTGTGTGTGTGTGTGTGTGTGTGTGTGAGCCTCTTGTTTGTTTGAGGCGAGTGTGTGTGTGTGCTTGTTTGTGTGTGAGCTGCATGGCTATTCTGGTTGTTTATCAATCGATGGAGATGCACTTTGCCAGCTTTGTAAAAATCCATAAGTCTTCCGACGCAGCAACAAAAAGAACAAAAATAGCAGTTACTGGATGTTACTTCAGTTTTATAAGAACGTCGACTATAAGATCAAGAAGGTGTAACGCACAATAACTTCACGCATGCTGCATCAAAGTAAAGACTCAGAAGCTTGAGAGGTTGCATTGATTTTCATTATGTGTTCCAGCTTTATTCAGTAAAAACATTTTTATATTTGGTGGTGGTTAATTATAATTTTAACATCATGTGTTCGTATTATAATCATGTCAAATTTAGTTTTCACAGGAAATATCATATATACAAATACAATTCCATACTTTATATACATTTTAATTATATATTTTACATAAATAACCAATTTAGATGTTATTATAACATAATAAAAACATGTCCCCCAGAAGCTACGGTGTCACTCAAACACTGGAATTTACGTTTTTTGGGGGGTAAAAGAAACCAAATATTGAATCACATGAGATATTAAATGTTCTTCTTTCAATCAATGCATCGATTTCAAGTGGCAGATCAAATATTTTTGATTTGGAGACAAAAACAAAGAAGCTTGCTACACAGAATCTGAATAGTTTGAACCCACTGTGGACTCACTTGATACTTTGTCCTCATGCTGTACAATGTTGTGGCCTCTGCTACACAACCAGTGCTATGTGCTAATAAACAAGTTACCACCCAACCCTGCACACAACATATTTATAATAAAACAGACCTCATATTAACAAAACAATATTCTATAATGCGTTCTAATGAGAAAAAATCAATCTTGTGTTGGGCGACGTCTCGCTGCTCATTTTAGTTATCCACAACTTTTCAAACCCCCGAAGCGATTTTAGTGTTTTGAGGACAGTAAAGCTCATCAAGTGATGGCATCAGCTGTTCTGCAAACTCCCCATTATTATTACTATGAACAGAGAAGGACTCCTTCAATCTCATCTCACCCCAAAATGCTCATGTAGGAAGTAGGAATAGCCAATATATAGATATTAGATTAAAAGTGTGAAATTAAACTATATACAGTATATAATATGCAGAGGTTTTGTCTTTTTCCTGATTGTAAAGCCTTGTTACAGTCACATGTTAATGGATTTATTGGTTTATTTAATTACCAAGCTTCATTTTACCTTTGTTAACTTCATAACCCGAGGTCTAAGCGGTTTATAATGTAAAACAACACTAATGTGATGAAAACGAATAATACATAGAAAAAACAATAATTATTTCCTGCGCATACCTTTTTCTTAAAAAGAAGCCATTTAGTTATTCCATTTATTTTATTTTGTATATTTACAGTTGCTTCTTAATAAAGCAACATTATTATTTATAATCCCCTTCCTCGATTAATCAATGGCATATTCGGTAGAATACTTGATTACTAAAATAATGATAGTCATTCATCATCGGCCAGCCTTCGATCCAAGTAGTTGCAGATTCAATCACCGAATCAATGATAAAGTTAACGATCAGTCATTAATCATAGAAGCCTGGTACAGTATGACAGTAATAACATATTGACAGTAGAATGTGATTTTTCTTGTCACATCAAAGCTCAGTGATGTAATCACAGCCATGAGAGCTGCTTTAATTGGCCCAGGGAGGGTTTTTATTGCACTGATAGGGAGCAGGACAGGAAACAGAGGAACCCGTCCTCCGCCTCTGGCTAAGTTGGAGGGAAAAGGATATTCGAGACGGCGAGGTATACCTTTGTGGTCAATCATAGGTTTCAAGGATTACGTTTCCCCCTGAAGTGTCTCCATCCTCTGTATTCATTTGTATAGCGCTTTAATGTGGGCTTTCTCTCTGTGCTGCAGAGGGATTCAGCACCGCAGGCGAGATGACAGCTGAACCCCCCTAAACACAAGCTATTCAGGGGCAGAGAAAACCCCACCTGGAGCTCATTATTCCACATTTGTAAAATAAAGAGGATTCATTGTGTCACGATTCATCATCCGATGTCTCGGGTTACCCTCGGCCCTTAATTAAAATGTGCCATTATTAGTCTGGGCCGGCAGCACAGAGGAGGCGTGAGATGATGGCGAGAGAGTATAGAGACAGTCATGAGTTGTTTTATTAGAATATCATCCGGACGAGCAATGAAATATGTGGCTTTATGCGCCGGTGCATTATTGCACATTGTACTTAGATGTAAATAAAACATCTCAAGTTAAGAATTTCTTTAAAAATGCTTTTATTATTGTTTTTTCTGAAGCAAGTTGTCATTATTGCTGGTTTCACCTTGTGCTCCAGTTCACACACACAGATCCACAGATACACAACAAGGCCTTGGGCACATCCATGCAGGTCACCCAGACACACCTGGAACATGTTATTACAGTGTTGTTCGGGTAAGTGCTCATAACGTCTTGTTAAAGTTGTTGGTTAAAGGTCGAGAGTGCCTGTAAATACCCACCCCGACCCCCACGATACTCTCCACTCATCTGAAATCTCACAATGTTTCTCTCTCTGTCTTTTCTCCATCTATGTCGATGTATATCATCGTAATGCTTCTCTCTCCAGCCGTCCTTCCAGTGGAGGCGTACTCTGTGTTTTATTCTCAGATTCTTCTCTGGTGAAGTTGGGTTCGCCTACACTGGCTTCCCCTGCTGGAAGAAATTGTTTGGCATTTTGACCTTTTCTTGTTTTTTCATAACAATTTGATGAGGAGATTCATACCGCTTGCCTTCGATGGAGCTCGAGCCAGAAGAGCTTTGCTTATCTTCGACAGGAAGCAGGAAGCCTGGCTCCATCCAAAGGTTAAA
This sequence comes from Liparis tanakae, assembly GCA_036178185.1. Classification (NCBI taxonomy): domain Eukaryota; kingdom Metazoa; phylum Chordata; class Actinopteri; order Perciformes; family Liparidae; genus Liparis; species Liparis tanakae. The sequence continues at coordinate 19,340,219 of CM070102.1, forward strand.
GATCCTCACCAGCGGCGCTAAAGCGCATTCATTAAAAGTGTTCTCTCTCGTTTGTTCAATCCGTACACAAAGAAAGTATCAAATAACAAATGTGAATTTTATTTGGCCCTTTAAGCCAACCGATAAATCAGATTTTCAACTTCACGGCGAATAAACATACGCAATAAAGCAAAGTCAGCGAAGTGAACTCGAACACGAAGCTACGGCTACATTCGTTACCGTAGAAAAAACCTTCCTGTGTGTACAAGTATGATGAAAACATGTAGTAAAGGGAAACATGAATGTGCACAACGCGCTCGCTTTGCTAATAGCGAATTCTTAAAAACACGTGTTGGCTGCTTTGTTTTGGTCCCGTGTATTATGTGTCCAGAGATTTTATTGAGATGGTGGGAATGGAGGGAGAGAAGCAGTGGCGCCCGGATGTTGACAAGGTCTTCCAATTATAATACACTCCTGAATTTAAAGACAACCAGGCTGTCATATAAAATAAGTATAGCTAATACTTCAATAGTTAAATATATGTTTATTTATTGCAAGGTCATATTGCCATCGCAATATTGAGCAATCTTTTAGCACGGTTAGCACTGCCACTGTTAGCACAGTTAGCACGGTTAGCTTAGCTGTCGGCATGTTGAGAGAGGGGAAAAGTGGATAGAAATGCTGTAAAACGTGTATTTAGCGACTCTAACACAGACATGAGCATGACCGATGTCGTTACCTTAGTCTTTTCAATAAAGCGAATAAACGCCCGACATGTCAAACTGTTGTTTTACTTTAAAATGCCGAGAAATAGTTTTTGGCAAATGTGTATGTATTTGTTTTTGATATCCATCTCGCGTGAATGTGTGTAAGTCTGCAGGTATTTGTGTGTCGCAGCGCTCCACAGATGGAAGTAGCCTCACCACAGCTCTTAAAGGTCACGCTCATCCACCTCGTGTAATCAAACTGCCATTAGTGTACCACATGTAAATAGGCTCCCTACACTGATGCATGCAGGTTGCAGCCCTCCTCTCACAACCCCTTAATTCAGCCATGTATACACACACTTTTGTTGGGCTCAGTTTCAAAGAACCTTCCTTCGGGGTAATTACACCATTATATTCATCTATTTCTGTAATTATACCTCCTGCAGACCCTATGTCCCGTTCCACCGAGCAGAGAACCTCTGAATCAGTGAATCAAATGTCTCCAGTTCACCACTGGAGCAGGTTTTATTAATTTCTTCTCTTTTTATTTAGCATAAAAGGCTATAACCTCCCTGGGTCTCCTTGAATTACATTCAAACTTGTTCAGGACAATTTAATCAGTCCTATCGGCTGATTAAATTCCAAGAACTTTGAATGTCAAGCCAAGTGTAAAATCCCAAAAGATGACTTTTTATTATTTTATGTGTACACTATTTAAAAAACATATCTTTTTTGGACTTCAAAGGCTCTCTCGTGAGAGTCGTGGGAATTATTTGACATTAAACTTATGGTGACCCCGAATAAATAGTGTATTGGACGACTCGTAATCGACACTCAGTGAGCCTGCACTCCTCAACCAACAGGACATCCCTGAGCTTGTTAACTCATTACTTAAACCTTTTAGTTTTTTCTAGTGATCAAACATCCTAAAATATGCATTAATATGTATCAAACTGACATTATACGTGACCTTCTCACATCCGCCACGCAATGCAGATGAAGTCGAGGTATGGGCTAACCCGTTCTTTAAAGTTTTCTGAGCGTTTCCTCAGGAGAAACGTTGTGTACTGACAGACACCGAACTTTACTTTACCTTTTTAAACTGACTTTTAACTAAACCGGGGAAGAAGTAGGAGATTCACCGACGTGACCGAGCAGACAAAGTCAAAGATGGTGTCTACATATATAAAACTGAACCGACAGAAGATCTGCTTAATTGCTCCGAGCTCTGTGGGAGGCTGGCTGGTGTTGGAGAAAAGCCATCATTTTGTCCCGAAATTACAGTGAACATCTGTGTCGTGTTTTTAAGATTTCTTTGGAGATACTGAAAGACAAAAAAAGGCAGGCAGACTGAGGCAGATGAAAAAGAGAACAAAATGTCTCCCCTTATGAGATTGAATTTGATTTGTCGTTTATTTTCCAGCTTGCTGTGAAACTTCTGAGACTTTAATTGTAACATGGAGCAGAGAAAGTTGATGACAACATCTCTGATGCATTACTTTAGTTTATTTGGCCACCAAACCAACATTAATTCCACATTAACAATTGTTTTAGGTATGTTTTTGACTTGCAGAGGTATACATATTCCAATTCCTGACCTCACAGATCATAAAGAAACAAGGGACCATGTTGTTATTACATCTCACGTATTCTATGTAAGGATCACGCTAACATTATCAAAACATTTGTTTCAAGAGATGTTTCCTCTTCTTCTATCATAGAAGTATTGACATCACAGTGACCCATCCCCTTGTGGATTAAACTACACTAGTTTTCTGTTTCTAACAGCACATTGCTGAGTGAAGACGGTGATTAAAACTGATATTGGACTCGCTATGAACCATCAAATTGGACTTTTGATTGACGCTTACTTATTTGTGTTAGTCCTCCCCGTCCACAGCTTCTTTAATGTCGGGACCAGGGTTCAGCCCTTTACAGAGAGACCGCTGAGGGTCTGGACCCAGAGCGTTGGCTGTTCTCAGATCTGCTTCTCTTCTAGAAGGCCGAGAATGTAGAAGTCAGACAGAAAGAGATGAAGACGGACAGAAGGATGAGGACTTTAAAAAGATCAAGGGGAGATAAACAGATGCAGATAGACTAGAAGGTGAAGCAGTGGATGAGAGCCAGAAAAAAAAGCGAGAGGGCCAGAAAAAGAAATGATTGATGCGAAATTCTGCTGCCGTGCCGCCTCAGCCCAATTTCATTGTCATTATGCTATATAATCACTATAATGATGCATCATTTAGCGCGCTGTGGTCCTGCTCTCGCTGGCGAAGTGGCACCGGTCCAGAGCTCCGTTCCTCCACAACGCCTTCCCCGCTCCCTCCTGCTGCCGTGGACCCAGACAAAGGCCACGGACAAAGGCCTTGTGTGGGCGCAGCTGATTATCCTGAAGGCTAACGTCGGGAGCCCGCCCTCTGGGCCGGATAAAGACCAGCTGACGCAGCGATGATGCTGTCATTTCTTTTCTAATGTGTTTGTACGGAGGTCGTCATGCAATTCATAAGACTTGTGCCTTTCTGGGTTGATAGAGGGACTAACTTTGACGAGGACACACGGATCTTCATGTCCATGTTGGGCGGCTGTGGATCAGTGCTTACCGGTCCGTATTTCAATCAGGGGGTTGTTGGTTCAATCCCCACCCTAGTCAATGTCTCCTTGAGCAAGACACTTAACCCTGAGTTGCTCCCTTAGCTGTGTATATGGTGTATGAATGTAACATGGTTGTAAGTCACTTTGGATAAAAGCGTCAGCTAAATGACATGTAATGTAATGAAATTTATTAAGTTCATGGGATTGGTTGTTATCACGTTTGCTGCGTAGCGTCTTTGTGTATTTAGAAAAGCGCTATATAAGTTAAAATTATTATTATTGTTTCTCACTTGCATTCCCTACTGAAATTTTGTTCAACAATAGTTCAATAGTGTTTATAATGTTTAAAAAGACCCCAAAAAAGATAAATTCAAAAAGATGAGGGAAGACAAACCAAGAAAAAAAGGATAATTAAAGCGCGTCCCGCTTGTTAAACACTCTGGGAAGCTGTTACTCATTAAACATTTTAAAAACCTGCACGTTATCCACGTGGTGTACATGTTGGTAACTTGAATATTCTTCATTAATTTCCGCTGCATGGCTGTGTTTTGGCAATAAAGTGATGCCCAGGGAAATTGTTACCCGAGGATCCAAAATGTGTGTCTCTCTCTCTCTCTCTGACTCCCAGGTGGTAGAAAACGCTCGTAGGAACATCAGCTGCACAGCATTCTTATTACTCAACTCTTGGAAGCAAACACAGAACTCCTGCTAGCTCCCTGCAGCTCGGAGGCTAAATAAGCCGTCGCCCGCTGGATCCTGCATGCGATGACAACACACAGCGGACGAGGAACCGACTTTCAGACCAGTTCATAAGCCGTGTGATGCAGACGGTCAGGAATCGTGTGACCACTGGACCAAAGATGGTTTTAAAAAAGCTTAACCAACTGCTGGATAAAACCATCAAGTAAAACCCCAGTGGTAGTGGCTTACAGGATAACATAACCCCCCAAAATGAGCATTTGTAGATCAATACCTCGCCCTCTTTTATGGATTTGTAAAGAATCCTTTTTTTCTCAGGCCACGCTTCCACTGTGAAAGAATCCCAAAACACAGAGAGAATGTAATGCATTTCATTTAAATGGGGGATGCATTTAATAAATGATATCCAAACATTGTATTGAAGTCTCTCACAACTCGAGCGGTTCAAAAAACAGCCTTGTACGATCTTTTTAAATAACTTTTTAATGACGGGTTGAAAATAATACTTAATTGATTAATCAATTTAAAAATAGTTGTTGATTGGAGCCAAATTGAACTGTGTTCCTATCTGCACACGATGTATCTTCTGCCTTGAAATGTCATCTGTTCTTTTTATGTAAATGAAGGTAACACATGCGTCTGAAGAGCTTGAATATAGTCGTACATTAAATGTACATTAAAGTGCTTGACTGAAGAAGAGTCACGTTCTCTCCTCAGACGGTAATTGTGCAGGACAGACAGCCAAAGCCACTGTTGGAGAGTTCTCCCGGAGAGCTGCTGCTCTGCGTTCTCTACATGCACCGCTGAGTGCCATAATTACTTCTCTCACATTTCAGGAGCCCGTGCAGCACCACTCACGTGGAGAGGTTTCAACGCTGTGCTACCAGTCAATTGCACTCGCAGGCGAAATATGAGGAACATAGAGATATGTGTTTTAAAAAGGTTTTATTCGGGTACAAATGCAACTGCATGTAGCTGCAAAAAAGGACACGTTAGATGTCTTATTGAGATCCAGTAGATGGTGTCACTGCCCCGTGTGGTCAACCGTGGTAATACATTGATAATGAAATGGCAGCTAAACTAGTTGTTCAACAGGTTTATATAAGTTAGAGTTATGTTGGCGTCGCAAAATGTCCACAGTAGCTGAGTTTGTTCACCAAAGACGTAACAGGAGTCAGGAATCTCGTGACCACTGGACCAAACATGGTTTTAAAAAAGCTAACCAACTGCTGGATAAAACCATCAACTAAAATCCCAGTGGTAGTGGTTTACAGGATTACATAACACCCCAAAATGACCATTTGTAGATCAATAACTCACCCTCTTTTCTTGGATTTCTATTTAAAAAATGTTTTATTTTGGTACAAATGCAACTGCATGTAGGAGCCAAAAAGGACACGTTAGATGTCTTATTGAGATCCAGACTGCTGTTGATGTTACTGCCCCATGTGGACAACCGTGGTAATACATTGATAATGAAATGGCTCCTAAACTAGTTGTTCAACAGGTTTATATAAGTTAGAGTTATGTTGGCCTCACAGAATGTCCACAGTAGCGGAGTTCGTTCACCAGAAGGAATCCCTGATCAGTTCCTGTGTTCAGGAAGCTCCAACGTCTGTCGGCACACATTAGCTAAGAAGCCATCTCTAGCTAACGGGTTATATTAGCGATAGTAAAATGACAGGCCTGCTGAAGTCCACCGTTGTTCAAATTTAACCGACCTGTTGTTTCAAACTTCATTTTATGGTTTCTTTGCCGCCGTTCTCATTGTCAACTGCATATTATGCGAGAATGGAAAGTTCAACCGACGTGGGAACAGTTATTAAAGTCTGAGTGCATGAAAGCTAAACATGAGGTTTCTTGAAGACATTTGAGCTACTAAGTCTTTTTTGTTTTTTACTTTATTACATTTATTGATCAAACACCAGCTTCTTATTCTCAGAAGTGTCTGTTAACCTTTATTGAAAACCACTTGCAAATTATCTCTGATTTGCACCGTCACTCCAGACAAACTAAATTAGTCCTCGCCGAGTAATAGAAGCAGGAACTGCAGCTCTAAGCCAGACCAGACTATACGTACCCCCCGGGGAGGAGGAGCGGGCCACCGAAACAAACCCTCTGACCTGATGCGGATCTCATATCTCGACGCCGTCTCCTCAAGGTACAAATAAATACTTTTCCATTTGGTTAGGTGTCAGCGGTCAGGGGCGATAATGTGGTAAACAGTGTATAGCTCACCGAGTGGAAAAACATCACTTTTTGGAAACTTTGCTGTTGTATACTTGCGTGACAGGAGGGGGAGGTGAAGAAGACATTGTGTGTGTGTGTGTGTGTGTGTGTGTGTTGCAACATTGAGCCCCAAGGGAGATAAGAGCAGATGAGTGGTGGTCTCTCTCTCTCTCTCTCTCTCTCTCTCTCTCTCTCTCTCTCTCTCTCTCTCTCTCTTCCTTTAGGTTTGTGCTCTATTAGATTAAATGATGAGAGTGAAAAAACACACAATAGCTTCTAGTGATGCAGGAAGACAATTGCAGCAGCTGAACACAGCTTCCTTGTCTTTTATATAAAATGACATTGAACATATTTGAGTATATTGTTCGTAACGGCTGATGTAAGTAGTTCACCTCACCTGTTGTGCAATGAAAGACTCTTTTCTGTAGCAAGTAAGAAATAACTAGGAATGAGATAAAGAAGTGTATCAAGTTTTTTCAGTGTTTTTATTTGATTTGTAATTCACAAAGAATTCGATTATAAATCTACTAACCTCAGACACTCATCCCGCCCCCACACCTAAAACCTGTGTTACGTTAACACACACTACATTGCACACTGCTCACTTGCACATGCACTTTTGCACATGCACTTTTGCACATGCACTTTTGCACATGCATTTTTGCACATGCACTTTTGCACATGCACGTTTGTGCTCCTGCCCTGTTTTTTGTTTGTATGTAGTACTTATTGGGATTGTGTAGTACTTATTGTGATTGTGGTGTACCTATTGTGTTTTTATCTTCACTGTATGTACCTATACATCAGAACAAATTTCAGGTAGGTGTAAAACTAATTGGCAATAAATACCATTCTGATTTTGATTCTGATTTTGAAATCCAATTTTGGGAGATTTTGGCTTCAATTCAAATTTGAATTCAGAACCTTTTGTCTCCTTTTTTGTAAAATCTTAAATGAAATGAAGGTGGTTTCCTGAGAGGTTTCGGGGGTACACGTGTGAATGACGCAGCATATCATTCATGTTAATTAACTCACGAAGCTCTCTGAGCGCCGCTGTGTGTCGCACCCGGTGATCTCAGACAGCGATGAGATGTGTTCATACTACGACGTCGTCGTGGTACCCGAGCCGCTTCCACTCCCTAATGACCCGTCAGTATGGCAAAAATATAGAGCCGCAACACGAGAGCCACAACGGGGGAGCCGCGACTGCAATTCCTCTTCGATTTAATTGGGAACGTTTCATGTTGCTCCCTCCTCCACGTTAATAAACCAAAAGCCCCACAGCCGTTTCCAAAAAAACTCATCAATACCCGAGGTGCAGGCCGAGCCAGGTGTTGCAGAGCAGAGAACACTTCAGAGGATGTATCTCCTTCTTCTTCTTCCTCATCCCTTTCCTCTCTTTCTCTTTTAACATTAACAACATCATTGTCATGATGAAGCTGAGTATTCCCTGTGATGACAACAAACAACAATCCCATAAACCAGCTGGTTATAGAACATGAACGGAGGTAAAAAACAACATTACTTTCGATTTTATTACTGAATAATAAATGTCAGTGGCAAAAAAAGCAAAAGGATTTATCGATCCGCGGCTATCAAACCCTTACCCCCTGTGAGTCGAGCGATGTTCTTCAAGCGGCACACAGCGAGACTACAAGAAAACGGCTGCTGTCGCGAAGTCTGAAGCTGTTTTTGGGGGGAAACCGAGTCGTGATTCACGCTGACAAATTGATTAATTTCTTCTGGTTATGAGCACCTTTAAAAAAATAAATAAAGTGTGCTTATATGCTGCGATGGCTTTGAAAAGACCTGTCGAAGAAACACATCTGTGCCCCTGTGGGTACGGCATCACAAACGACAGCTTCAACAGTTTCATCCGAAACTCTCTGAACCTTCGCAGCCTCACGTTGCTGCCAGGCTTCGGGTCTCATTGTGTTCTACAGGTGTCTATATATTCGCGGCTATTTTTACCCAGTAATCTTGACAGGTAATTGTTGTGATTGCAGCCGCCCTGGAGTCTGCCTGGTACATCTGGATACGTGTGTGCGGTGTATGTTTGATAAGTGCACAGCGGGAGTGTATCTGCTTTGAGGAACATTGTAGGAAATGGAAAAAGCTTTGACCCGCTCTTATCAGCAACAGACAGTCCACAGCAACAAACCAGGCTGGAAAATAGGATTTAAAAAAGCCCACCGGCTAACCTGCGCTGCACATCCACAGCTCCGCCTCTGTGCGGGAGATCACACGAGCTGCTGGACTTCTCCCCAGTCGCTCAGCACCCAGGGGAGCTGAGCACATGTTCACCGGGGTTCAGGCGGGATGGACTCGGCGAGCGATGGCTGTTGACGGAGTTCGTGGGTTTGTCGTTTGAGATTTACATGAACAAATCCCTAATTATCAGCAATGGCCACCAAAGCCTGACCTCCCACCTGTTGTCAAATCCCCTCATCTCGCCCACAGACAATATTTAGGAGACTGGCACACCATCCCAGAGGAATCAATCATTTGAAATGTCAGCCATGCCAAATTGGGTCTGGCCCCGAGCCGGAGCTCATATGAGGACGCTTCAAGTCAGCGGCGATGACGCTTACAGGTGAAAACCAAACTTGTGTTTTCTCGCCCTGAATTTGAACGATCCGCTGGAACCAACGTATCTGCGTACGACTGTGTGTATGATCGCGTGTGATATCATTGTTCTCGGTTTTACGATCGCTTGGATTGTGACGGGACGGACGCTGCATTGTGTGAATAAATGAACACAACACACACCTACCATTTAAACAACAATGGGCTTTCAGCTGTCGTAAAACACACACCATTGGGGATGCACTCAGCTGTGTTATCCCGGGTCGCACCAGCCAGCAGGTTAAGATTAGGGAGTGAGGAGTCACTCAGATAATGACTTCACTCTTTTGGCGCAGTATGATTGAGTTGTTTGCATGTTTACGCTGCAATAAAACCGAGTTGTATAAATAAAAACAAATATCTTGCACGTATATGACCTTGTGGTTTTGTTTTGTTTTGTGTCACTGCTGATACACCAAGTGGTGCAGTATGGTATTGCATTATGGTTCTTATGTTTATCCTTCCTCTCTTTAGTTATTTTTTTGTTTCTGACAGTTACTTCTTACTTTCTCTGTTTAGTAGCTTTTGAAGGTCTAACTCTGTAAGAACTCTCTATGTATCATGTACATATCTACTCCAATATATTATGTTTGTATTTGCTGTTTTAGTGTAACATTTATATTGTAGTAATAGATGCTAATTGTGATCTGTTAAATGAGCTTATTTCTTCTTGTGTGATCATCGTTTTATATTCATGTATGTGTATGGACATTTTGATCACTAAAAGACCTCACTATCTGCTCAACTTCCCTGTACGAGCAACAACAGAATAATTGGTATATTTAGATTTTAACTTGCAGGAAGTGGCTCATGCTAATGTTGCAACTATAGTGGAGTTGAGGTAACCATTAAATACCAAAACACCATCACTGCCATCAAAGCTGTTAGACTGAGGCAGGAGGACTGCCACTGCCAGTGAGCTTTATACACACACACACACACACACTCACACACAATCCTGTACTTATTTTTCGCACACACACTCTTCAGACTGTCAAGTCGTCTGGATGCGGATGGCAGTCACCAGGGTCACAGGATCACACTCTCACACTCCCGTGGTGCGGTGCTCTGACAGCCACTATCAGCCACTGAGTGTGTGTGTGTGTGTGTGTGTGCGTGTGCGTGCGTGTGTGTGTGCATGTTTGTGTGTGAAGGTTCATCTGCACGGTGTGTTACATTAAAATTAGACATGCTAGCAGTATAATATTTGCGACGTAATCGTGTGTCACGTGACGAGTTCTCTTGTTGCCAGTGGATTCGCTGCCTGTGTGTTTATCGCTGGCTAATGAAGAACTCGGCCTCCGCCAGTCGGTCGTAGGATTAAGACGGTTTATGTAAACTATCATCTGACTGTGTAAAGCCTGAACGACCTTTAACTGTCAGATCTACATGTTCAGACTCGGAACACGGTAAACGTTTTCCCCGTTAACGGATGCGACGCCCGTGTTGGAGATGAGTTTGTCGTGAAACAAAATCCCACGTGTCAATCCGGTGCGAACCCAGGTGTTATATCTGCAAACTGCGAGTCACGGCGAGTGTGTGAGTGCTGCCACCTGCGAGAACATATTAGTCTTGGTGACAGAGAACACACACACACACACACACACACACACACACACACACACACACACACACACACACACACACACACACACACACACACACACACACACACACACACACACAGACAGACTAGGAGACGCACGTCTGCCAGAGAAGACAAACAAAAGGGAAGGAAAAGAGGGGGTGTTTCAAAAGTTTGTTTTTAATATTAAACTAGAACACAAAAGAATAGCCAGTTTCCTCCACCTGAGTCTACACCGAATAATTGACTGTCACCCTATGAGAGGAGGTTTCCCAAAGCCAAAAAGTAGTTCTCTAGACGATCACAGTTTGTGCTGTGTGTAAAACAGCGCAGCAAATACAGCAGTCACAACTCAATCAAAGGTAGTCATCAGTAAATGTGCAGGAACATTGTGCAGCAAGTGTGGAGATCAAAACAACTTTATGTACAAGGAACAAAAGAGCAAAGCAGGAAACGGAGGCGTTGGGGGCTGATGTTAGCCGGCCATCAAGGTCAGCTATTTTAATGAATTTAAATGTCCACTCAACACTCGGTGATGCAGCTCATGGGGGAAAAGTAAAACTCGGCCTCTAATCAAAATGAAAAAATGAGAAAATCGAAATATAAATATGATACGCTGGGAGTTCAGACGGCCGCTTCATGTTCATATGATTTCTCAGATCTCCCGTTGGATCGTTTTCTTCCAGCGTTGTTGATTTGAACTCGTCGTGTGAATCGAGCTGTTTTCTCAGTTCTTTCACTCGTGACCTTTTAAAACGTTTTATCCTCCATCTGTGATTCGTGCTCGGGTTCGTGGTATTGAGTTTACTGGGCGTTGCATCGTCTGCTGATTGCTTTATTGCTTTATGGATACTGCATGTTTTAAACGTACAAAACAGGCACATTTCAGATACTTCAACCATCTGTATATTTGACATTCTGAAAAATTAGCTGCACACTAGAACCAGCTTTAGCTGATATTTTGGGCATTTTATGGCAGGGAAACAAGATTGAGTCAAAATATTGACACCTTATAATTTGATATGGCAAATGTATGAGCAACCAGTTGGGTTTGAACTATTTACTCATCCATTAAGAAATGCAAATTATTTAATTAGAACATTTCATTAAATAAAAAAAATGGTCTTTCGTCCTCATCACATCGATGCACTTTTTGTGCTTTTATCTTCTTTTTTTTTACAAATAATTTTATTTTATCCACATGCATCACCATTAAACAACGGCAGAAAAACCGACTGGTGGTCGCTCCATCTCTCCGCACGCAATAATGGAAGGAGTACCGCCAGCGTGGGACAACTAGTCACTGAGGATTTTGGCTTTCTGTTGACGTCGATCGCAGAGAGAGAAAATCCCCCAATTCAGGATGTCTGATAATAAATGGTGCAGTAGATTGTAACTCATGTATTTGCCATTCATTGTTAAATAATAGAAAAACATGTTTGCGTTTGCAGTTTGTGTTGTAACCCAAGTGTACCTGGTGGACCCAACGACAATGTGAGTGGCAGGTTGGTGTATCCAAGCACTTGTAAAAGTGATTACTCTGTTAGTGGCAGCCGAGTACTTCGGAGCATCTCTGCCTCGGCTTACGGTTCACTTCAGCCTCTGCACAACCAAACACTCTAAGGAGAGGGCGGGGGGGTATACTGGTCCGTCGCTTCCTGATTAGAAGTCACTTAAGTCGAGTTGTCTCTCCCGATCTCCCTAAACGTCTTCATGATTTCTACTTGATTGGAAGAGGAGGAGAGAGTGGGGGTGGTGAAGGTGAGAGATGAGTACAAACTTGGCATTTTTTATTCTCCACCTTCCTCGATGAGGGAGAAGAGGAGGAGGAGGGCAGGACAGATGCGTGGAGGATGGATGATGGTTTGATTTTTGAATCAGATCAACAACATAAAAGAATCCGAGAAACAGACAGGACATTTTGGCCTTCCCCGGCGGAAGAGAGGAGTGGAGGAGCCCGTTTCCCTCAGATGACGCCGTAGTCCCTGAGAGACTTGAGCAGCACCGTGTCCTTGATGTCGCTGAAGACCCTGCGGATGTTGTTGGTGTCGGTGGCGCAGGTGAAGTGCGGATACAGAGTCTTCCACTCGTCCCTGTTGTCGCGGTTGACGGCCTGCTGCTCGTACATCTTGCAGATGTAGTTCTTGGCGTCCTCGGGGTCCTGCCTGTTCCCTGTAAACAGGCAAGAGAAGGACAGTAAACGGTTAATTTAGCTCAGGGGTCAGTCAAATGCCAGAAAATTAACTATAATCGATTCATGTTTGATTTCTTTTTTAAGAAAATGTTCCTTTGTTCCATTTTGTTTCTCTTTGTCTCATGTGATAATAAATCTATCATTTCAGTGTTTTCCTTTTTTACTGTTGAGAGTCAAAAGAAGCTATTAATATTTGTTTCAGGAGACCGCAACACAAACTTTTTTCATGATTAAAACTAGCTGTGCATTGCAGCCTGAATAAATAAATACAACTGATAGAAGACTAGATTGGATTAAGATTAACTACCATATTTTCAGTATTTTCTCAATAATGAAAGCACAATCAGAGGAACTTCCAGGCACCGTTCAGGATATTTACGCATCTCTTACTTTATTAACTGTGATTATCACATGATCACATTATCAACCTAAATTGAGCAAGGCCTCAAATACGGAAACATAATTGTATTATTATTTATATTCTCCTTATCTTGAGACAAAAGAAAAAGCTCTTCAAAAGGTTCTGCTTCATAATTTCCCAGCCGGAGTCATTTTGTGTGATGAAGAGCGGTACGGCGGCTCACAAGTGCAAATTGAATGACAAGATGATTTCACCGCAGTAATAAAAATGAATTGTTGGGACTGGCGGGCATTTTCTTGAGTGTTCTTGTTTATTATTTCTGTAAATGGTTATTACTCGATAACTGCCTCTGTTATGTCATCAGGGTGTTGTGACGACGGCAAAAGCAAAAGCTGAAGTACTGAAAAAAAGGCGTGGTGGATAAAAACATTGAAGCATCACATCATGATCACAGAAAGGCAACGAGGTAGGATTCCATTTATTAGGGGACGGATTAACTAATAAGAATTGTACTTTATTGATTAAGTCCATCATTCTTTCAATTCATCTTTTTAAAGAAAAATGGAAAACTTTTCATGTAAAAAATTGTGCAAAAGAAAATTTCCTATGGCCTATTAAGATGTTCAACTAATGACAAACTACGTTGTCATATTTGATAGTAAACTGGACATGTTGGGGTTTTGAACTGATGGTGGAATAAAACAAGCTATCGTAATAGATTACCTCGGGCTGTAAGGAATGCTTCCTATTTCATCTTATGACTTTTTATAATCAAAATGAGGACATAATCAAACTACATTAATTATTAGTTGCAGCCCAAACTCCAACATAAAAGCTGGAAGCCGTGATTGGGATACGTCACGCTCGATAAATGAAAAGAATCATTTCATTGACTGATCGATCCGGTGCCGAGCTTCTCCCGGTGTTAACCTCTTCCAGGACTCCTGCAGGGCTACTTTAACAACAGCAGCTTTCACATGTCGTGACAGCAGCGGTCAGAAAGGCCCACAGCCTCCAACACAGGAGCGCGGCGGCCTCAGCAGCCAATAGCAGCCGGAGCTGGGAACAGCTGTTGTTAACAATAAGTGGACATCAAGTAGCTTGACCCCCCCCTATGAGTCACTATTTTAACACTGGTGGTGAAACACTGTGGTCACACTGCACAATCACACAAACAATCCCCACCTTGCACTCACAATTAGACCTGGGGGTTTTGCAGAGGGGTGTGTGTGTGTGTGTGTGTGTGGGGGGGCTTCTGTGAAGCTCAGTATCGGTCCGGGTTGCCATGGGTAACAGAGGGAGAGAGGGTGGAGGGTGGGGGATTGCGTGGAGGTGGGGACTGTTAGGGCACACCAGCAGAGCTACAGGCTGCAGCCACATCATTAAGCTCACCAAGTACCTGGAAGTGACTCATTTGTAACCGTGCGTGTGTGTGTGTGTGTGTGTGTGTGTATGTGTGTGTGCGTGTGCATGAAGAAAGACATAACGCTCGCTATAAAAGATGTAATGATAGCTTGCTATGCTGAACAGTGATGGAGGGTTCAGAGTCGGGGACACGCTGCGGCTGAAATCTCTGACATTTCTTTCTTTTTTAAAGACACATTATTCCAGGTGGCTGCAGCAGGATGTGAGGAGGTAGCTGCAGGCCCAGAGCAAATTAGTCATAAGACGAAGAAAAACATTGCAACCCTCGTATTTACAGGTCTCAAAATTAATTATCGACGATCGTGTCCGTTCCAAATAATCCAGACGATCCTAGGAATGATATTTATTTATTTGTTTTATTGCTCGGTGGGAGAGCTGAACCAAATATAAAGGGTTTACCATTCCGGTCAGAATTCACTTGATCTATAAATCGCATTATTATCTCTGTATTGACTCTTATGCTACCCTACAAATGTCTTCAGGGTTTAGTTTTTAGATTTAGACTTGGATTAAATTCTGCTTCACGTCACTGCGATGTGGAAGTAAACGTTCCCCCGGATGTGGATGGAGAACACCGTGTTTAATACGTGGTTAAACTTAGAGGAGAACCTGCATGGAACCCGATACTGCCTTTGTATGAAGACGTTAAAATGAGTGACATTAGGAAACTAGTGTTCGGTGGCGGTACTGCAGTAGCAAATATCCAGCAAAAGCAACCACAATGAGTCAAAGAACACTGATGATCATGTGGTTTGTGATTCGCTGTGTTAAACGCAAAAGGTGGAAACCGCAGAAGCCGAGAGCAAATCACTTCTCTCATCGAAATCAATCACAGAAATCAGCCCAAGGCTGCTAGAACGCGCTGTCCGGAGACTGCCTTTGCGTGGCTGATTAGCACTAAACGCACAGGGGGTTGGTCGTAAACCAAAGTATTGGGCAATTTACAATTTGACCTGCTTGTTGGGCTTAAAGAAAAGTTAAGGGATCCCCAAAGTTATTACAATTCATCACGAGGGGAATCTGAATGTCTATCGTTTTACATTTCACTCAAAAGACAGTCAACCTCACTAGAGGAAGAATCCTTAGGATCCATGAGGGGACCGCGAAACGTCTTTACACAATGTCAAAAAGTAATATTTCAGTCTGGAAAGTGGTGTCCGTTAGTGTTACCTCGAGCAAAACCAACACACACGGGCCTCCTCCGCTTACCTGTGAAGCTTGGAAAGTATTTTTGCAGGTCAGAGGTCTGCACTTTGTCTGCCAGGATGTCAGTCTTGTTGAGGAAGAGGATGATGGAGGTGTTGAAGAACCAAGGAGAATGGATGGTGGTGTAGAACAAAGCCAGACTCTCATGCATACGGTTCTGAAAACCGATATAGGGGAGGGGTGTTAATGAATTTGTTGGCAGACTAAAAAGCGACAGATAAACGTATTAGTGACAGGGATGGAGGGACAGAAGGATCGGAGGGCTGGAGAGGCTAAGAAAAGAGAGAGAGAGAGAGAAAGAGAGAGAGCGAGAGAAAGAGGAGGAGGAGGAGGAGGGTTTCTGGTGCGAGAGTGAAACCTGCTGGTGGACAGATGAAATGACGACGATGACAACAGTTTTGGAGGAGACACAAGAGAAGATGGATGGATGGATGTGCTACTCTACTGCATTTCACAGGCAAATACAACATGTTATATTTACTATATTTATATAACAGCTGTAGTTACTAGTTCATTTTTAAATCCTCCAGTCAGTTGATGAAATAAGTTACATTTTGAAAGATGAAACAACCAAACCGTTAAGAAAGAGGGTAGAAGTGGCTTCACCTAATTGCATTGTTAAATGTCTGTATATGTTAATGCTGTAGTAATAATAATGCAATAATATAGGTCTGCGATTAACAATTATTTCAATAATCGATAAGTGTGTTGAAATCAAAGAATATTTCATTATTAAAGGGTTTCGGATTAATTTGTAGTTTTCTGTCTCTGAACTGCGAATATTAAATGCTGCATCTGCATAAAAACAGACTTTATAAATACCAACATTTAGGTCTCCTCTGCATAATGATGAATTCAATACTTTTACTTCTAATATAGTCTTCTGGTTTAACTTCTTTGACTTCAGTAAAGGATCTTGGGATCTGATAGATGAGGTTGTTTCTGTTATTTTGTCCACCTGTGGAAGACGGAGTGTCGGGAGACGGCCCGATCTCTCGGTGCTCTTACCGTGGTCTCCTTCTCCTCCAGGACCTGGTCGTACTCGCTCAGGGAGGCCAGGAAGATGAGGGAGGTGACATCTTCAAAGCAGTGGATCCACTTCCGACGCTCCGACTTCTGACCGCCCACGTCCACAATCCTGTCGGGGGGGCGGAGGACACGCGGTCAGAACGAGTGACGCTTTGAACCCTCCGACGACAAATCAAAACGGGCAATCATCAGTGCTAAAACACAACATGTAGGCAGAGAAGTATCCATCCAGTATGGTTCTGGACTTCACACATAAAGCTAAAACCACGAGGTTAAAGTGGCAGTAGGCACGTTGTTGGGCTCATGATGTAATGACTGTAGAATGATGTCACGACATTTAGATTGGTTCCCTATAAGCCTCACCTTCGTTATAAGCTGATGTCGAAGGAGGAGGATAACGCGTTTGTTTACCTGGGCAGCTACAGCATGTCTACCACTTGGAAACGTTGGGTCGGAGGGACGTCGTCTGTTTACACTTCAAATTGCTGTGATTTCTACACTGTTCACCGGATACGGAAACGCACTGAAATCAACCGCGGCGTCGAGGCCTGATGTCTCGACGGAACCCTGAAATATTCCGGTTAACAGATGATCACAAATAGGAATTGTGTCGTT
Source organism: Liparis tanakae (assembly GCA_036178185.1). Classification (NCBI taxonomy): domain Eukaryota; kingdom Metazoa; phylum Chordata; class Actinopteri; order Perciformes; family Liparidae; genus Liparis; species Liparis tanakae. The sequence continues at coordinate 19,357,465 of CM070102.1, forward strand.
TTGTTTGGATTAAAACTGGTCGAACCGAGTCAGCGCTTTTCTTCTGTCGGCTGTTTTGATTCCGAGCTCTACCTCGGGATTTAGGAGCAGGTGTCGTTTCATGTGGGAACACGGTGTTCCTCCACAGTGAGCTTTGATCTTTGTCTGCTTGGCTGTTGTCAGATCCCCCCCTCTGGCTTCCGAAAGAAACGTGTTATAAATAAACCCAGAGAGCGACGCCTCTTTGTACGGACTCAGAAATGCGATCCGGTCGCATCCCAACAGGCGCCGGCGGACAAACGCTGCCGATCGGCGTCGCTATTGGACGGCGTGCGACGGGCCGGTAATCAGAAGCCCAGCCACCTTAGTGTGATGGTCTTGATGGTGAAGGAGTAATCGTGGATGCCCGTGGTGGGGAATCGAACTCGCAGCACGTCCTGCTCTGTGGGGATGTAGTCCGGGGCGGAGATGCGGTCCAGGTTACTCATGTAGCTGAAGGCGAGAAGAGGAAAGAGAAGGGGTTAGGGCTCACGACTCGTCTCATGTTGTTTACACCACATCAGGCCTCGACCGTGTTAAACAAATGGACGTGACACAAGATGGACGACGGTATATGTGTGTGTGTATATATATATATATATATATATATATATATATATATATATATAAAAACAGTGATTACAAATCCAAGAAGGGAGTAGAGCGAGTCCATATCGCCCTGTGTACAAGCGGCGGCTTTATGGCCGGTGTTGATACAAGCTGTCATTAGCTGCTGCCTGTCTCTTATCACACACACTGGGATGATTGAGCTGCTGGGTACACACAGAGCAGGACAGCAATAGAAAAGAGAAAACAGAGGCAGGCTGAGCCTTTGTTCTGGGACACATCGGATACTTCACGCCGTGAGGCTCGCATCGACCGCGTGTTCAATCTTTTCGACGCAGATTCAAAAGACTCCGTGCAGCGGCTCGCTCGGGGTTTGCTAAACAATTTGCTTCCTCCGAGACTCTTTTGGTGGTTTTGAGGAAAAGACGAAGTCTGGCTGCAGTGCAGTGGGTTAAGAACTAGCCCCCTCCAGTGGTGGCGGTGCAAAAACACCATGAACTTGTTCTGGGCGCTACGATGACAAACAAGGATGTGGGGCTGGAACGAAACAAGGCCCTCCTTTTAAGATAATAATGAGATTGTTTGCTTTGAAATCACGAACATAAAAGGAAACTACAACTGAGAATGTTTTAAAAAGACGTGAAAAAATGGGAACTAATAAATCCTTCTTAAACTCGACTTTTCTCGACGGACAGTTTTTCTTTTGCCGTGTGTCTACTTCTGAGTTTGGGTACAAAGGTCAGATGTGGCATAAACAAACAATATAACAATATGTCGCCGCACGTTCTTTTGTTAGTACAGAAACTGTGATGTCACTGCTGTTGTGTTCATAATATTTCCACCTCTTTGACATCAGAATGATAGCTTGTGTACATGTCGCTGTTTGTGTCTCATTCCTGAAACAATCTCGACACGCAGACAGTTTTAAACACGAGGAAAACAATTGACAACAAGAACTTGAGTCCCGGAACAGAAGCTGGTTCTGGAAAATGGGAATTTTCTGTTTTACTGTATTACATGCTAATTTAAATATCTGTGTTTTTAACTTTTGGTCAGCCAACCAATTTTAAAATGTCAGTTTCGATAAACATTGAACATGGACAAGTAATCATGAGATGAAATTAAACTGTGACGTGAATGTGTAGTCATAATAATACAAGAATATACCCTTGAAAAACACCTGAAGTGTTTTCACCATCTTTAATCCTAGATGTATGAATAGTAAAGTATACAGTAAAAACATATACCACAGCCGAGTATTACCATTTGTTTTTCCCTTTCTTTCACAGCAAAATCTCGTGACAGTGGTCGATCATGTGATACCCTCTGATGGACCTGTCCTAACTCAGGGTGGGGGTGTAGTGTACGGCGCTCTGAGCTACTCACTACTCCGTGGAGTCCAGGAGCTGGTACTCGCAGCGCCGGCTGTAACAGACCCGGAGGCCCGAATCCGCCCAGAGGCGGCGGACTGCGTCCACGTAGCCTCGCTCCAACTGGTTGACGTGCACTGTGTTGATGTCCTGCAGCCACTTGGCGTAGATCTGGAGGACGGCGGGAGAGATGGGTACATGCAAGTGTGTGTGTGCGCCTGCTTCTTTTTATAGACGACAACACGCTGAGTGTGTGTTTCTGTGCCGCTGTGTTGTGATGCCTCTTGTTTAATGTGGGCACAATCCCACAACTCCAGTGAGTGCACCTGCCCCGATGCCCGCACACCTGTGCTGACGTATTTGTGAGTGTGTGTGTGTTTATGTGTGTGTGTGTGTGTGTGTGTGTGTGTGTGTGTGTGCGTGTGTGTGTGTGTGTGTGTGTAATGTAAGAGCTGGGGTATCGGTATCTTTTAAGCCTTTAAGGCATCAATCGAAATAACCCGGTACTTAGAGGTTTCAAAACTCCTCGAGTCTAACGATGCCTGCAATGGATCATTATTGTGGATCCACACAAACAAAAAATACTTTTTGCCGCAAGATTAAAGGGCCCAGCAGCAGCAGCTACAACCCATACCGCCTACAGGTTTTACTGCCTGCATACAAGTTGGAAAACAGAGATATCTGAGCCATGTGGCGAGCAGCTAGCAGCTAAGAGCTAGAAGCTAACAGCTAGAAGCTAGCAGCTAGAAGCTAACAGCTAGAAGCTAACATCTAGAAGCTAGCAGCTAGAAGCTAACAGCTAACAGATAGCAGCTAGCAGCTAATAGCTAGAATCTAACAGTGCGAACAAGAGCAACAGTGCTGACAGAGCTTCAACCGGTGTGTGAGTGTGTGTGTGTGTGTGTGTGTGTGTGTGTGTGTGTGGGGGGGAGGTTCTCGGCCTCGCCTCATACCTCGTTCTCTGGGTTGAAGTAGGGGATTTTGAGAATGCTCATGGCTCCCGTCATGGCCTTCATGGCTGTGAGAATGTTCTGGAAGATGCATTTGGCAAAGCTCCTCCTCTCCTCCTCTGAGAAGCCTCGTCCGTGGATGATCCTCATCTGTCGGATGAAGGTGGTTTTCCCGCTCTCACCGGTACCTGAGAAAATATGAATGACCCAAAACGATTATTACAGTTCTGACTCGGTGGCAGCTCGGAGGTATCAGCTCCCTGTGTGTTTATTCATGCGGTGCCTGTGTCTTTATGGGTTTCTTCCATGTTTCCCAATTTTAGTGAATACATGTGCGGTTTTAGGAAATAATTTAACGTAGCGGTAGAAATCCAAGTTGTTCAGAAGCTGAATTTCTGCTTCTGCAGTGAAGGGATGAAAAGATAACGCCAGTAAACCACAAAAGAAGAACGTCACCCTAATAGATGCATATTTTCTCTCCGCTGTTAATTTTCAGCCTAAAGGTCAAAGAGCGTCTCAGGTAAAAAGAACAACTTTATTTAGTCGATTATTGTGAAGACACTTTACAGCTTCCTTTGTTGTATCTTTATTTCTGCATCTCATATCACGGAGAGGTCGGCATGCTGCTCAGCATCTTCTCTGTGATGTGTATCAATCAGCCATCTGCAACAGGAAACTCAAACTCTTCTTGTTCCAAGAAACACTCTTTTGAAGAATAGCAGTTATTCCTCCAACTAAAAAGGGGTTTGATTTTATTGTCAGTCCCGTTCCCGTACACAAACGTTTGCTTACTGTCATGCTACACAGTGATGCGGGAAATGAAACTGGGCAATGATTCAATGTTATTGTTTACCGTCTTTCCACATCGTGGCAGGGTTTCCCCCAGGACATTTACCGGATGTATGGAGGCGGCTGTGGTCTATTACTTTACGAGAGGTCAGCCACCTTCACAAATAAACAAAATACTGCAGAAACCAGCCGACAATTGTTAAATTAAGATGTTGCGGTTCAATGAATCGATTAGTCAATCAAAAGAATATACATAAACACTTAAATTATTGATTCATCCTCAGTCATTCATCAGTGAAACAAAAAAAGGCAAATATTTCTGTGTATTTGCTTTCTGTTCTGAGTTTCATTGCATTGTGAATTCAATAAATTTGGACTTTTAGGGTCTATTGGTTAAATAGCAGTATAAAAAATAAATCAGCGGATTAATCAATAATAAATATAATGCAAAAGATCGCAGCCCTGCTTCAATGTTCTTGTTTCAAATGTAGGCCTTATTTTATTATGAAAATAATTATATTCAATATTTGGATATTTGGATACTTTTGTTGCATAATATCAATAAATATTAAGATTATTAGAATAAACCCATGTGAACCTGTATCTGCCTGTGTACCTGAACATCCCTATGTGTACCTGTATGTACCTGTATACATATTGGTGCATCCTATATGTACCTGTGTACCTATCTTAACTTTGTATCTTCTCAGTTTATTTCAACATGCAAGCATTAAGATTACGGTCCTACCTCTCTCTCATATTTGTAATACAACACATTATACCGAGCCCATGTTTAACTGTGTATTGTACTTTGCTCTATTAACTGTTGAAATGTTTAGGCTCCTGTTATTACCAAAATGTTTTAATTGACTACTGTACTGCACTTTGTGACACGTTGTCTATGATAAGTGCAATATAAATAAACTTTATATACTTACTATCTGACCCCATTGGGACAATAAGCAAGGGGTGCCTCAGTAGCTAAGTTGTAACCATAACTGTAATATCCTTGGTTAGAATCCGGTCCTGTGACCTTTGTGACACCAACACCCCCCACCTACACACCCCCACACTGTGGAGAAAGCGTGTAGGTTTCAGTGGTTTCAGGTACAACCGATCCCAATCTGGACCATACTTGACATACTCGCACTGTGACACACGCGTCACAAGTTGTCTCACTTGGCCAGAGGCTACCAAACAGGCCCGGCGGTTTTAATTTGCATGGCGGCCGTTCCTTTAGCGTAGCCTCTGTGTCCGTATTATCTATTGTATTTGGTTAATTGATCTATTTGCACGAACAGATATGTTTGTTCTGTTTTGCTTTCATAGGCCTCATATCCCCTCTGACAGAGACGATGATGAAGGTGCTCTGTGTGCAATCACTGACCCAGCAGGAGGATTTTAATTTCCCTTCTCTCCTTCTTCTTCTGCTGCTTGAGGATCCTCTTGATCTCTTTGTCTACAGCCATGCTTGTCTTCTCCTCCTCGGACAGACAGCACACACACCTGCGCTGGCACCAGTGCCAGCAGCCCGACATGGTCAAAACCACTGAAAAGAAACGGTTAATGAATAATCAGCTTTATGTAATGAGCCGATAAGCACCGATCATAAACGCATCGACAAGTTGCCCGGTGTCCGTTTGATGTCTGTGAAGTTGTTACTTTAACTCATTAGACCTGTCGGGGTTTTATTCTAACACACACACACACACACACACACACACACACACACACACACACACACACACACACACACACACACACACACACCCACACACCCCGGAAATCTCAGTGTGACACTTCTGAAAGTAATCTGCGCCTAAAACAAGAGTAATAAAGCCATCGTTGACACATCCACCTGATTGAGTGTGCATTGAATCAACTTCTGCCGCTGTTGTAATTCATGTTGTTGATTCAAGAGGGAGTTTTAAAAAGTTATAAACAAAAAACAATGAAGCTCCTAACCTCCAAATCAGTCCGTCCCACTCCCTGAAGTCGAGCCGGTTGACACTGATTGTTCCTCGCGGTCCATTTCCCACCGCGTCCCCAGAGTCCACGTCCACCTGCGGCTAACAGCTACTGTCGCTGAGGCGCGCGAGCGGCGTCACATTGGCCCCGCTGACACGGCCGATAAAAGAACTCACTCTTTTTTTGTGGTGTTTTTTCAGCCCACTCGAAACAACCTGCCGCTCGAGAAAGTCCACCGCGCCTACAGAGGAATGTTCAGTCTCTGTGGTCCGCTGGAAACACTCCGTAACAGGAATGCGCTGTGGGCGACGACGCGGCAAGAGAGCGGCAGACAGCCGCGACAGCGCCGGAAGTCACACGACCGTGTCTACACAATAAGAGCACGCTGTTGCTGTTCTAGCTAGTTGTAAGACAACTTTGTTATAAGTTATAACTTTGCGTTATATTATGAAACGTAGTAAACTAAGGGAGTTTTCTTATTGTAAAAACGTACTGTAATACGATGTCATGATACTTTCTTTATTTGTGGATTGCCATTTAAAAGAAAATTGATTTACATGCCAAACATATATCATTGTATGCAGTACGGTGCAATTTCATGTAATATACTACCTAATAGTATATATTTTTTAAATGTATCTCACAGGGGCCATTATATACACTCTCACTTAAAGTACATTTTGTGTAAAATACTTTTTACATAAGTGTGCAATTATTTCCTTTTTCTACGAAAATAGATTTTTTCTCATGCAGGAGAAACACCTGCCATGAGATCCCTGAATTGTGACCATGCGTGCAACATGCTTTAGAAGTTGAACCCAGTGTGCCTAGTGCAGCACTATAGTTATTCCCAACAGTGTGTGATTCATTGTTGACATTGACCACTCCTCTGGTGATTGTTCCAAAGCAAATATTGGTAAGTTGATCTTGAGTGTGTCATGACGTAAATAATTGTGTCAAAATACACAATGCTGTTAGAAGCAGCCGAAACAGCTAAATGTGTTGACAGTAAATGTCATTAGCTAATGTCTACAACAGGGTTCTCAGGTTCATGCCGTCTTTTTGGCATTTTTGGCACTGGCATGAAAAGTCGAGTTCATGATACTGTCATTCTCTCAATCACACATGTCTTTGGTTTGTGGCACATGGATTTATTTCTGACATGATCATCAGAATCAATTTATGTGACATGGAATAATCCCTGGAACCCTTAGCATGTAGTTGGTGTCTGTGTTTTAGGATATTAATGAAGAGTTTATCTAAAATAAGATCAACAAGTACAAGTCAAAAGTTATATATTCATTTGTATTGTGGTTGGTTTTTTTTCTTCATGTTTTATCTATCATTATGTTCCTGTATTTCTTTTGTCAAGTATATATTTTTCAAATGAAGTGTTTGTCTCTGTAGAACTGTCTAACTTCGGTGTTTAATTTACTTTGGTGTTTTGCACGAGGCCGCGCCTAAGTGCTGCACCTGTTCAAACAACAGCCTTATTTTGAAAATTGCTTACCGGAAACTGTGATCGCTTAATTAAGTTTGGGTTGACAGCGGTAGGAATGAGTGCGCTGCGCTGCGGATAAAGTTTCGGCTGCTGCAGAGGCTCCTCTGCTTCATGTTTCAGCTGAGGGAGCTCGAGTGAAATCACGGACTGAAGTTTCACTGAGTTATTATTTATTCCATAAGCTGATAGTTTCAACTCAACATTGCCAGATTGTTTTGCTCATAACAGTTTGATATTATATATCATTATGGTTGTTGCACAGTGTACATTTGGAAACCTAACTGAATAATACAATATAACACATAACAATGCTAACATCTAAAGCATTTACATGCTACAAATAAATATATAAAGATATATCAAGACACCCACATTATACAAGTAAATAAAGAACATAATAAACTCAGAAATACTAAAAGCATAAGTGCCTGTGAATCTAGTGTGCAAGAGCAGGTTATTAATCACCCTGTAAATGTTTTGGGAGCAGAGATGAAGAGTACAACAGGTATTTTGTCGCTCCTCCTTGGCTGCTATTTGGGTGTCAATCCTTTGTCTCAGCCAGCAGAACCGGTTGGTCCAGGCTCTCATGGTCTCAGATATGGAGATCACCTGAGCTCTGCATTGCCATGGGAACAAGGTGAGGTGAAAGCCCAAGAGGAAGGCGTGTGTGCAGTGGAGGTTTTTGTTTTGTTTTTTGGGGTGGGTGGGTGGGGTTATATCTTCTGCATTTATAAAAGCATATAGAATACACTGTGTGGGTTGCACCACACGTGATGAACTTCTTTAGAGGTGTATTCCTGTGTGTGATATCTGAGTATAAGCAACTAAGAACACAGAAGATATGACACATCCCTATTGTTGTTGAGGATACATGCTTGCATTGATTAGTTGAAAGACAGCTCGTATAAATCATACATTACATTATACGTTGAATGTCATTTAGCAGACGCTTTTATCCAAAGTGACTTACAATAACTGCATCAACCATGAGTACAAACTCAGAACAATAAGAATCAAGAAGGTAACATTTCTTCAAGAAAGCCAAACTACAAACATATACCAGAAGTAATACCATGAGTAAGTAATACCATAAGTAATCCATAAGTAAGTAATACCAGAAGTAAGTAATCCATAATTAATACAATAAGTAATACCATAAGTAATCCATAAGTAAATAATACCATAAGTAATACAATAAGTAATACCCTAAGTCATACCATAAGTAAGTAATACTATATATAAGTGCCATTCAAGTGCCACTGAAGTGCTAATCTATTTTTATTCAAGGTATAGTCTAATATATCATGTATGTATATGAAGAAGAGTAAATCAAGTTTCTTTTTTATGAAAGAACATGTGCTATTGTATAAAAAGACAGAGAGAGAGAGAGAGAGAGAAGGAAGGAAGGAAGCAATAAGGAGGACAGAAAAGGTGTGGGATGATACAGGAACAGTTGCCTCATCCTTCTAGTTACAGGAAGTTCTGGGTTCCTCTCGTGTTCTCGTGGTGGCATGAGGTGATCACTCTGGATCTGTAGGAGTGACACAGCACTCCCCATTACAAGGTGGGCTCGGCGCAGGTGTCGTTTCAGCACCGTCACAGGCGACAGGAAGAAGAAGCGCGAGGAAGAGGAGACTTTGTCCTCTGCCTGCCGGCTGCTGTGGGAAACAGCCGACGATCAATTATTAATCTGACAGCGTGACAGTGTGTTGGTGATGGAGCACCGCAGTCGGTTTCCTCGCTTCTGCATTCAAACGGTTGCTCGGCAAGACTGAGGAGTGGTTCGCTCTTAAACAATTCAGATTCAAACAAAATGCACTTGTTGTGAGTTCCATCTGTAGAAAATGCTCCTTAATTGTTCCCTTTCTACAGCAACGTTATGTTAAGCGTCTTAGCGGTTGCATCACAAATCAACTCAAATCGAAAAAGGAATGTGAACATGTCGAGCAGAATATTCATGTGTTATCTTGCGACCCCTCAGATGTATCTTGCGACCCCTTTGTGGGCTCCTGCCCCACAGGTTGGGAACCCCTGCTGCAGGACAGTATTTCTTTGAATCGTCTGTAGACGAACAGTTCATTTTATTTGACATTAGATGATGAATACTTTAACATAACGTCTGGAGATAGCTTAACCGATCAGAATCAGAATCAGAAACTATTTATTTACCAAGAATGTTTTCACAGACGAGGAATTTGTTTTGGCGGAAGGTGCAACATTTTACATGACCAAACAACAATCAACATAAACACAAGTACAATGATAAGAAAAAGATAAAGTGCAAAGAAAAAGATAAAGTGCAAAAGAGAGCACCCGAGCGCCGAGGCAGCCATCTGCGGCGCCATCGTAATCGTATGAATTAAAATCTAAAAATTAAAATCAAGTGTAAAGATATAGTTACACTACATGACATGACATGTCATTTAGCAGACGCTTTTATCCAGAGCGACTTACAATAAGTGCATCAACCAAGAGTACAAACTCAGAGCAACAAGAATCAAGAAAGTCAACTACAAAAGTACCATAAGTAATAATATAAGTAATACCATAATAAGAGCCATTTCAGTGCCACTGAAGTGCTAATTTGTGTTCTAATCCAGTATATAGTGAAAAGGATAACACTGTTTTACGACATATAGGAGGTGTTTGTGAAGGTTCAAAGTGAATATGCAATCCTCCCTGAAGGCTGAGCTGCAGCCACTGAGATAAGGGAAGGTCAGGCTGTGACCTCATGAGTCATGACCGAGAATCTTCCTGATCGCACCGAGAACAAGTAGGTTGGTGTCTGATATTCGTTCTTTTGGTTTATTATCTCTGGCAATTGTTCTTCGGGAGTTTCAAATTCATCTATTGTATTCTTTTGATCCAACTATTGACAAAAATTGTCTGTAATTGAAGATTTGAATGTGATTTAAAGCCTCGATACATTCATATCTCGAGTAGGTTCCAGATGTTTAGGTGAGGAAAGGAGGTCAAGACACACGCAGCACTTATTCTCATGAGAGAACCTTTTAACATGTTTGCCAGATTCCTTCGTGGTTTATTGAACCTCAGTCGTGCGACTACATCCCGTGTCCACAAGATGTCACCTCACTCAACACTTCTGCCTGCCAGCTTGACACCCCAAGGTGTCAGATACAACCAGGAGGGAACGCTTTGGGCGTCATAATCACATTTAATAAAGTCATAAATGTAAAGTTCAATCACAAGAGACATTTTTACACAAGCATTCGCTTTTTTAAAAACATTGAATAAACATCTCTCTACAGTGGTGGACAGTCACTAACGACGTTTCCTCACGTACTGAGGTACAACGTTGAGGTTCTGCTGCTTTACTTGATTATTTTCGATTTTCTGCCACTTTTTACTCATTCTTCACTACATTTGAGAGGGAAACTTTTTTGATTAGACCGTTATGCAAGTAACTGTGAAATATGATGCAAATATGTTATAGATTAAATACCCCAACAGTATAAAAGGTAGAGGAGAATACAACATTTGCATGGAAATGGCAGAATTGGTTTCAAAATATGCAAATAAAACGTGTACATTGAAACAGAAGAAATGACATCCAAAGAAGACACATTTAAACATATTTACATAAAAACAAAGTACAATAGAAGCTACTTTAAAAGAGGGAACAGGAACCGGATGGTGAGTGTTGGGGAAGATAATCCTATACTTTGTCCTCACTGAAATAATTAGATAAGCATTCCGTGTGCAAGCTGGCTGCAAAAAGGAGCTGCCGGTATTATAATCAATATCTTTTACAGGGACAAACTATAGTTGCAGATGTTTTTAATTGCACATGGGACTCTGTATCTTACCTTTTAGTAGAAATTAAGCTTTCTAATTCAATAATACTAATATTATGATCCCAATAAACGATCATTCTAATAAAAGGATAATTACAGTAGCGGTTTTATAAATAGGATGTCCACGTGTGGGAATCTGTTTGTTTTTTGGTAGGGAGTGAGGGGAATGCAAAAGTAGCCCAGGAAATAAAAAATCGCCCCTGTGACCTTTGAGGGGCCCCATAGCGTGGAGTGGAGTATGAGGGTGGCAACTATTTCGGTTGGCATTCATAAGGTACACTACTTTGTTTTTCACTGCATCTAGACTTTTCTCCAAGTTTAAATAAATCCATACAAGCACAACTGAGTAAGAAACCTGAGGAGCCGACCTGCAGAGAGGCCAGACATTGGGATTGGCCAATCGCAGGATGGCGCTGTTACATGAACCAACATGCTGTATGGTAATATAATAACATAAACATACGGTACACTCCTGTATTATACTTAAACTGCATTTCAATACAGTACATTTATTTGACATATTTTGTACTTTACAGATTAGGATTTCACAGGCAATCTTTTAAAATATAATACAAAGATTCTTTTTTTAAAGTTATGTAATCAATTATACTGATCCTTTGATATGAATGAACATTTTTGCATGCTCATAAATCTTGAGTGTAACATTACAAATTAAATACGAGTCTTTCTGTTTATTCATACGTTTTCTGGAAATCATGTGACACTTGACGTATAAGGAAAGGCCTTTTCAAATATTGACAGTATACTGTGGTTGATATTGAGGTTGAGTTAAACCTTTTCAATTTGAATTCTTGCTAATGTCGGTTCCATTTTGTCACGAAATGTTGTATCATGTTTTGTGTTGCAGATACTGGTGGAAGAAATAAAACATTTCTGAATTAAAAGTACCAATACAACAATGTGAAAATAGTCAAAATACTCTCACATTCAAAAGTCCTTCTTAAATAAAATTAATAATTAGCTATAACTATAACTAAAGTGTCAAAAGCAAAAGTAAAGGTTCCATATTAAAACGTCTCCTGGCTGTGAGTGACATATCCTTCTATGCAACAATGTGTAAGCGTTCCACTCTTAGCTGCTTGAAGAGGCTCGTTTTATCTCATAGAGTTAGATATTTTTAGTTTAATATTAAAATTCTTACTTCTTAAAAAAACAATGAGTTTTTAGACCTGTGCTCAAAAATTGCATTCCCAATCTAAAAAGGGGTAATCTCTGCAACTACAAGGGCTATTTGAATACTTTTGGTATTATAATAAAGACCACACATGCGATCTTCTGTTTTGATGTGTAAATATCATAAATGAAGATGGCACAAAATGAAAAGGTTTCAGTTTCGCCTTTTAAATAAAGCACTTTTAGGTTGATTATCTTCCTTGAAATGATGCAATTGAAAAGTTTAAACTTGTCAATAATATAGCACAATATGTGAACATTGTGTCTGCAATGTTTGACTTTGACAAAGAACAAACATTAGCTATGTTTTAATACAGACAGCTGGTCCGGAAACATGCAGAGTGAGCTCATTCCTGTCTAATTATGGTTATTGTATTTTTATTGTTATTTTAGTCGGTGTTGTCATTGTGTTTGAAATAGCCGACATATTCTTGTAGCCCAGGTCTTGTTTGATGTGCAGCATTAAGATATTTGCTCAAAATTATGTCATGTTGATCCATAACTATGCCACTAGCCCCACCTCAACTAGTGTCTCTTTATGTAAAACAATCCAAATAGTAACCAACAACTATAGCTGAATCATAGTCTAAGAAAAAGTAAAATATTAGCTTGTGACACATTAGGAGGAGTAATTATATAGTAACATTAAATATAAATAACTAATTAAATTAATATTTCAAAATAGCAAGTTACTACATATTTTAACGTGCGGGTCACAACAATCTAGTGATCTTTCATTTTAAATTCAGATATATTCACATATTTTAATAGCATTTCTTCTTATTTATATTGCAATGTTTTCCCATTTTATATTGATAGTACATTATGTGTTCAACATTTGCTTTTAATTTGAATAACAATTCTTGTTATGATGTATATATGATGCACAAATATGCCAAAGCAGATTCATCCAAACGCACGTATCTGCTTGCAGGTTGACGTTTGAATACTTTCCAGAGGTGGACGTGTGAAACTCTGAAAAGGCCCCAGTAAAGATCAACATCTGTCACGATGAGCGCACAGTGCGTGAGGCTCCGCTCTTTGACAGGAGATGGGCGTTGCCCGACCAGCCAAATGTCTGTTGCTTTCGCCGACACGCCTCCGAGAGGAAGACTTCCGCTCAAGCGAACTTAGGAAGTTAACCATCCGGTAAAAACCCGCCTCAAACTCCCACAAGCGCCGTTCTCATTCGCCGGGCCGCTTGTCAATCAATTATATCCCGCGCGACGTCAGCAGCAGCGCCACACCGGGGCTGAGCAGCGGGTGACGAAGAGCCATCACCACCACCAGGAAAAAATACCAGGAGCGATAAAATGCACGGACTACATGGGTCCATTTGACAGCCAAATAGACGGTTGGGTGTTTTGAGGGTTCGTTACTGGCGACGTCTTTTTGTGGAAAGACCATTTTAATACAATAAAGGTGCTCTGTCAAGACGAGCGTTCTGGTTTTTTAACCAGTTGGCTGGTTTTTTTTTCCCAGGGAGTGCTATCTGAGCTAACCTAGCGAGCTAACGGTTAGCCTGCCCGTTTAGCCCCGCTGGTCAGTTGGCGTCTCCAACGTCTCTCAGCGCGGTACTTTGCGGTCGCATCGCTCTCAACGGTTGTCGTCCCGTCGAGTAGCTCGTGGCAGCGGGCGAGGCTATCCGGTTGTTCGGTAGATGGACAGTTTTGACGTTTTGCGCTCGTCGTCACTGCGCGGGCGTACAGTGTTGGTTTCGGGGCGGCTAGCCTTGTACTCGGCCGGGCAACCAGCGGAGGGATTGTACAAATGTGGCAGCCAGTACTGTCCCACTGTCTCTGGGACCGAAGTTGGTAATTTGGAATAAATAAAACGTCTTTTTTTTATTTGTTACTTCCATTCTCGGTTAACGAGCTCCGCGGAGACGAGACTCAACATTTTGGGGACGCTGACAATCCATCAAGTTGTCACGTTAGCTTGCTGACAACGTTAGCAGCATTTAGCCTTGCAAGCTAGTGGACGTTACCCAAACTAATTCCGGCTCTTTTTTTTCTTCTAGAAAGTGCATCACGTGTAATGGTTATTTGCACATTCGGTAGTCATTTCGGATGTTTGCGGACGTGTGGCGTTGCACGATTGTGTGTGTGATCGGCGGTCGGTGCCCGTAGCACGAGGATCTACAAAAGACGTTGACGTAGCTGTCAAATATTTGACACTTGACAGCAGTTCTTGCCATCAGCAAGACGGCCAGACCCTGCACCGAGCCGTTCAAGCTCCATTATCAGCGGCTGGATATATAACTTGTTGAAATCTGACTGTTGCTCATTAATTGATACTCGTGTGTGTGTGTGCGCGAGAGGTGCAGCCCGGGGCCCCTTATCAGACGAGCTTTTCAGCTCATGCGGTGATGACTTTAGACTCCATGATGGCTTGTTGCCTGAGTGAAGAAGGGAAGGAGTCCAAAAGAATCAACGCAGAGATCGAGAAACAACTCCGGCGAGACAAAAGGGACGCGAGACGGGAGCTGAAGCTGCTTCTGCTGGGTAAGTTGGCATGCACGGGCTTCACAGACCGCCTGTCCGCCTCACATTAGCACGTTTGCACTTCTCTGCTACTTCTTGACCACGCGCACACGTACACACACACAGCACTCACTCACACACACACACAGAGGGCCACATGCTTTTGCATAAATTATATTGATGTAATTGTGTTGTAAAGGTTTTGCATGCAGAACACTGCACCCACAAATTGCACAAGCCACATATGTCAGTGACCACATGATTTGTGTGTAATGTGATATGCAAATCAACATTCAGATGTTTACTCCCCCGTCTAACGGGTGCTCTTAAATATATGAATGAAATGACCACAGACGTGCTGTCTGTGCTCATAGCTCCCATCTTGGGTCGGTCCTCTGTATCTTCTACCTCCACAGATTAATTGAAAGCCCTTTGACATTGTTCATGACAACCGTACAAGCAAGACGCGTTAGACGACCTCTGCAAGATGCAGGAGGCCGTATTCGCTTCATGTAGTCTGAACTCGTGAGATGGTGTTTCTGGCTTCCTTTTCGCTTTGTTGTCGCAAAACATAACCGTCACCGTAGTTTTACCTGCCTGTTAAACACGGCTTGAATACAAATTTAGAGTTTGTTTTAATTAAGTCTACGACAAGAGAGACCGGATTCTCTCGGTGTCTGGTCCAGAGAAGGCCTTGCGGAGGTGTCCCACTTTGGAGAAATACCTGTCCTACAAAGAATAGGCTCTTCCATCCACAGATTCATTTTCAAATTTAAAGAGGAATTGCAGAGGTGTTTTGCATTTAAAAAAAAAAAAAAAAAAAAGTTTTTATATTGACAGACAAAACTGAAGTATTCAGTATTAAAGCGACACTATGTAACTTTTCCCCTGTAGCGCCCTCTTCAGGTATTTAACGTCTGGCTCTCGAGCCATATATGGCTCTTCCGGCTCGAGAGCTCCCAGCTGATCAGCGGCTCGCTTCCTCATCAGCGGCAGCGCGTCTCGTTCAGACCCGACCCGGTGTTCTCCACAGCAGCATGTCACTCCGTCTCTACGCGTCGCGTAGCGGAGCAAATAAAAAGTCACCCGTGAGCGTGGACTGGCACTATATGACGTTGAGAAATCACTGACAAACAGAAAGTTTAAGTACTTCCTGTTCCTCAACCGGAAGTACCGGGCCGTTCCCAACCATCTTACGTTCAGCAGTTTTCTGGCCACAGACCCCCGATGTCAGTGGCGGAGGAGCAAATCAACATTAAAAGTCATTGTAGCGGCACGATTTTTTTCAAGCTGTTATTTTAAGGTGGAAAAGTTACATAGTGGGGCTTTAAGGCGTCAAGTACACTAGATTGTCCGAAGTGACTAAATTCACACTTTCTGGCTTTTTAGGATGCACCCATGTCCACTGAGAGGGATAGCAGTGTATACATATGCTCACTGCGCTGCTGTGGGACTAATAAAGGATCATCTTATCCTAGGAAAAAACATTTCATGACTGTTCTCAAACAATTCATGTGTATGAGTCGTGTCACGATAGAACCTCGGGGAGCCGTACTTGTTGAATGCATTACCGCCACCGTCTGGACCGGAGTAGGACCAAATGTGAGTCGTTGAAAAGAAAAGAAGTGGGTTCAACTCTTTCAGCTGTTTATCAGCAACGGGCAGGCTTCCCTCAGCAGTGTGGTTGGCTGGTGCGTGGTAGAAATGCCAGCTGAGGAGGAGCCAGGGTCAGAGCAGTGCTCCGCCGCCCGCTGTAGCTAATGAAAGTCACAAGTAATTATGTGTGTGCAGCCGGAGCCCAGGGAGCTGCAGTAAAGACACCCGTCTGTGAGCCGTCTTCAGGACAGGACCTTTCTCAAACTGTGGGAATGACTGATGTTCATTTCCACATTGAAAACTAAAATCTTGTGTATTCTCGTAATGACAAAATACTTTAATATGATGTATGATATATATACCTTTATTTGTCCCACAGTGGGGACATTTCAAAAATGCATGTGATATATTATTCTCGGGATTGTCTGTCTTTTAGGACTATAAACGTTTCTCGTAAAATGCAAGCAGCTCGTGATGACGAGAAAAGTAAAAAAATCCCATTCGGTCATCGTGGCGGTGTGCAAACTAAGTCGAGTCACTTCTTCAATGTGGATCCACTGTTGACTGAAGGCTCAGCCATGAATAAAAAAACCTGTGAAACGTGTACTAATGCAGCACTGCACCAATGCTGTGTTTTTTGTTTCCCCCCCCCCTCCTGTCGAAGTGTGTTCATATTCTGCATCCCTGTTACTAAGTGGGAAAATTGGGAGAGTTTGACTTGAATCAGTTGTGCTTCCTTTCTTGAAATAACAGAATCATACTTCATTTAACATTATTTTCAGTACTGCATTTTAAAAGCTTAATTAAATGTAATTCCATCAATCAATTTTGTTTATCTAGTGTAAAGTGTGTCACGTCAATATTGGGTACATATGCGGTCCAGTCTCTGCCAATTCAATTGTCGTGTGTCATAATTTGAAATGTCAAATAATCTCTCTTGATCCCATAAATCCAGAGGAATACCATTTTAAGTTTAGCATGATGAAATGTCATTGGCAAGGCATATGCTACACACTGAAAGGAAAAACCTGATTTTGCTTAAGATCTCCACAAAAATTACACCAAAATACCTTTTTGAATTCCCTTTTACATCAATAAATGCAGTCAGACCAAATAATCAAAAGAATAGTTTTTTTAATTGTTCAGCCCTAATGACGAGTCTTACACTGCGCCACCCTCGGTCAGAATTTCACCCAAGACGTCTGCCTGCTGCCTTTAACTGACAGGGAGACTGAACCAAAACCGTGAAGTTGCTGCCATTTTAAAAACAACAATGAGCTGTAAAGATGCCATAGAGCTTGGAAGAGCTGGTCAGGTGATGCTTATCACTAAATGACCCCGACCACATGCATGTATTGTAATCCATTGCTCATATTACAATATTGATAATAGCTGGTTTCTGCATAACCACTCAGTTTTGGGTATGTGTGGTTCATCAGGACCCTACAAAAACAATTCTCATGTGATCAACATTAAATAACTTTATATAATATAAAACTGTAAAATACAAATACATATTTTCAAGCTGAACTGAGCTAAAATAGTTTGAACTTTTTAATCTAGTTTGATGGGTTTTTTTTTAAACACTTCCCTAGAATTTCCTCCTGCCTTTCTTTGTTTTAAATGCAACGCCACAGGGGGGTTTATAACACCACTATGAGCCGGATTCATATTCACGACAGCGGGAGAACATTCTGTACTCCTGAATGAGCCGAGGCCCCGGGCCGCTCATGATATTTACCTGAATTCATAATTGTGTGTGTGTGCATGAACATGCACACACTTCATCTGTAAATGTGCACAGCGCTCAAACAAGCAAATAATATCTGGGTTAATGAGTGTTTGTTTTTTGGCAACACCCAAGGATGTCTCATGCATGGAGCCTACCTACGCCTATTATGGTTTCTCTTAGTAAGCCAAGCAGATAAGCCCTGTGTTAGCCATATTTATTTGGATCCATGTTGGCTGCTGCCAAGGTAACGGCAGGTATTGCAGAATTTTGTACGACTAAAACCATTGCAGACGGTACAGATGACCAACCCACACACCGAGAGGATGGAATGACCCAAAAGAGATTTGTTAGATTGTGTGTGTGTGAACAGTGGCCTTGTGGGACATCATAGGACTGGCCTGTGGTACCCAGCTATCCTCCCGGTCACACTAGCGCTGCTGAAGGCAGAGTTGGCAGAGCCCTCCCTGTATCCTTGTATGTCTAACAGCGCTGACTGACTCTCAGCCAAGGTGGATAATGCTAATCGTCACCCACGTGAGCTTTTTTCCAAGAAATTTCAAATTGCTGAACTCGTGCAGCCTGACCCGGTGTGTGCTAAGTGACTGCCAGTTAGTTTAGGCAAATGCATATTGGTATATGTTGAAATAGCTTCTTTTTTTGGTTACACTAAAGTCGCATGTACTTTGAGTTCTGTTCCACTTATCCATAAATTGTGTCTAAACGGATCAAACCCTTTCAACCTGGCTGTACATCACGACTATCGGTGGGATACTGAATACATTTTCATAACGCGGCACAATAAATTACTGCCAGGACATCTATTTATTTCTTAACCCAGTATGACTTGTGTGGCACCATTGTCCTGTCAACAGGAAGCATTGCCTGCCACTGGACGTCTAGCATTGTATTTATTTTGTTGCGCGTCAGGAGATTATAGTTGTCAAGTGAAAAATAGCCTCTTGGCTAACTCTGGCACATTTACAGAAATGTGTTTATTCATGTGCACTGTCCCTTATTAATAAATAAACCCAAATTAAAGTGTATAACTGAATAAAATCAGTTGGTGATATTTGTGATAAGTAATTTGCGTTTAGGCTTTGTTACTTTTCATTTGAAGTATATTTCCCCAAATAATTGCCTTTTTGTCTGTTCAGACAAAAAAAAAATACATATTTATATATACTTGCTCCAAACCTACTGATGTTTACATTTTTAGTCAAACTCTCGTATGACAAAAAAATAAAAACTTTTTTACATTTAAAAAGCTGAAACCAGACAATTTGGGGCATTTTTCATTTATTGAAACGATGAACAGATTATGTTATGCTGATTTAATACAGCATAATGCCGTGTTTAGTTCTCCGGTTAGAGTAGTGAATTTCACATGTCTCCTGTGTGGCTTTTTATACACGGGGCATTGCTGTTAAAGATCGGCATCTACTTGGCACGATGAGTTAAGTAAACGTAATGTCCGACAAAACTAACAATCTATTCACAAAACGTTTACTGCCGATCAAAGCAACTGCTGCAATATCAGCGACGATTAAGTCGCACGCCGTGATGACTAACTCTGCTTTGCCTTCACAGTGTGAGACTCTCTACTTAAAGATGTTTGGTAATGTTTTAGCTATCGGGAACTTTTTGGTTGTTGTCGAAATACACTTTTTTTTTACACGATATATAACTAATGCAATCTTGAGGTTTAAGCGGTGTTAACACTCTTCATTTTATGCACCGTAATGCGTGTCGCCCAGTTCATTGCTGTTTACTGAGACGGCATATTTTCTTTTTGACCAGCCAATTCATATCACTAGATGAACCATGCTTTGAAAAATGCTGCGGATGAAGATATTCCAGCTGACATTAAATGGCCAATTATTAATAATCATATTCATGACTATTTTCATGTATCCCCTGAAACTAAGACGTTTTCCTGAGCTTAAAATGAGCCCTTCATATCTGACGTCTACATAGGAGAGCCGTCCCATTCACCGAGTCGGCACCGACAGCCTCACGCCGGCTCTAGTGACGGGCTTCTGCGTTACCTGTCGCCCACCGTAGTTCAGAGACACGCTCGTGAAACAGCAGTAACGTCTGCATTCAGTTGCTCCTAAAGTCGTGTTATTATGGTAATGATGGCGTCTGAGCGAGGGCCGATGGCGTTACTACAGTTTTGAACTCGACGGCTTGCCTTAGAAAGAGAAGAGAGTGGAGGTTCATTCATTTGGTAACAGTCTGCACCAAATCCTACACGGCAGAAATGTGACATATTTTTATTTCATTTTCATCAAAGTTATTACATTTTGTTGTTGCCTCATTGCTTTCAGTTCTCTGGTAAAGTGCTGACAGTGTTGTTGCTCCTGTCCGGTAGCAGCCATGCCCACCGTCTATCTGGAGCCATTTGAATGCAGCCCTGAGCTCCTGTGCCCGGTAGATGAAAAATGTAGTTTCACAGTGTGGTACGAAGGCAAGGCAAGTAGGTGTTTGTAGTTCTGCACTGTTTGTCTGGCGGCTCTGTAGGTTGAGCAAACTGAAGTCGACACACCCAGAGTTTCTGCAGTTATGTGGCAGTACGGCCTGCGAGAGACTGCCCAGCGCCTCTCATGTCGCCGCCTGTCTGGTTCGTTGTTATAGTCGCATACGGTCCCGTTAAAACCGCCTCGTATAGCTTCATTTCTTGATTCGTGTCCGAGGCCTGTGGTAGTTGATATGGAGTCAAAAACAAATGTTTCTTCAGTTGTTGTTTTTTACAATGACATATCTAGAAGTTGTAACACTTGTTTTGTCGCACGTGCAAAAATCTAACCGGTCAGGATACCTGAAAAATGTCAGTTATTTTTTTTTTGTACGTGGGAAAGTTCCCAACTAAGACTTTATCATGGAAGAAGGAAGTGAAGTCGGATCACGATTGGCTAGGAACTGCGGCAAAAAACCTCCGTACACTGGGAAATGCTGCCGTTTCAGTATTTGTAATAAATGGGAACCAAAATAGGCAACGTGACTCAAATGGAGATGCAAGTGCTTTAGAAGGAAGAGTATGCAAGGAATGATCCAAAAACTGGAATCCAAATCCTGTGCCTGCCCCCCCCTATCTGTCTCTTGTAGTCCACTTGCTCCACACAGACATTTCATGGATTCAAAAGGCTCCGGTCCTCATCCGTCCCACCATTCAGACGGTCTTTGAAGATGTAGACGTAAATGCAGCGACAAAGGCGGTGTCTAACCGGTTCCCGGTGCCCACTAGCCCGGCTGCTTCAATTTCAATGAGGAGATGGATGTGTTTTTCATTTGAGGTCAATTTGCAAAGAACTTGAGAGGAAGGGATTATATAACATTCATACCTATGTTGTCATTAGTGTATAAACTTGTGTTTTTGTTAGCATGAGCCCTTTGATGTCTACATATGACACTTTTTAGCAGCCATTACAGCCACCAATATCTATGACTGTCAGTTTGGGCTGATGATATCGGGCCTTTGTCACTACAAGAACGGCTGGAGCAGAATCTTATACAGTGGTTTGTTCGCCACCTTCTTCTTTACATGTCATTTAGCTGACGCTTTTATCCAAAGCGACTTACAATCGTGTTACATTCATACACTGTAGACACAGCTACAGGGAGCAATTCAGGGTTAAGTGTCTTGCTCAAGGACACATCGACTAGGGCGGGGATCGAACCTCCAACCCTAACCCTTCTTCCTCCTGTCTACCTATTACTCATTTCCTTTTCTTTCATGTCCCATGTGGTCTTGTGTCTGTAGCTACATATAACCAGTGCGAGGTGGATTGGTCAGGGTGGAGGGGTTCTATCTCGTGACAGTGACTTGGAAATGAATGAAACAATTTTGAACCCACACACACACACACACACACGCACACGCGCACAAACACACACTTAAGCAAGCAGGGCTTACTGTATTCATAGCAGCTGCACACTGAAGCATCTGTCAATACAAGTATTGTGACACTATTGTGTCAATGCACATATGGTAAAGTTGGTCAAATTGTGTTTTTAAACTGCAGATCTGGAATCAGGCTTTTGACGAGAGTTTTCAGCACTTGAGTAACACAGTGACCTCAAAGTTCCAATAAGCGTGGGTTGGTATCCTTCTTCAAAAAGGTTTTGGTTATATTTGTTGAAATTGTCATGACATGCCGACGGCAATTAATTAATAATTCTCTCGCACGCAATGATCACAGGGAAGGAGCCCTGAAGGGACGCAGTTGTCAACTTTGTGAGTTTGCTGCTAGATTTTGAGCTAGTACTACAAGCCACTTTCATTGGAAAGGGTTGGCATTACTGGGCTGTTTTTTATAGATTGGATACATTTTTCTTACTTTTGGTAGTTTTTTAAGATTTCCAACTCTAGTTTGAGTTTATTTTCTTGTGTTTTCACTAGATCTCAAGAACCAGATTAGGTGAATTATACAGATAAATACTGTTAAATACCAGGAAAAAGTGTTCACGTTTTAGCAACAATCTGTTTTAATTTTTGTTCTTGTTCATTTCTCTTCTAATAAAGTCCATAACTGCATTGAATTAACAAGACAAGTCAAAGGCAGAAAGTATGCATATATTCTAAAAAGAACTTCACTGACGCTTTCGGTGCTTCAGCTAGTTAGTGGTCCAACAGTGTCTAATTTGGCACCCAGTCGTAGGCTCTTTCTCCTTTTAAAAAGTTGGGAAAATATTTGACAAACGTATCGTATCAAGTGATCTTGATCTGCAAAGTAACTGATGGACTATCTTTCATAGAAAGTATGTAGGATGAAAAGTACATTGTGTTCCCTTGAGAAGAAAATGGTAAAAAAATTATAATTGTGCACTACTAAATTAAATGTGTTACTTTCCCCCACTGCCTAATATTGATACAGTTAGTGTCTGCTCTTCTGGGTTTGTCTAATTAATGATATAAACCCCAATAATTCTATTCCAACAGAACTGGGAACAGTGGTACTAAGACTCGGCCCTAAACCCAGAGCTCTGCTCCGGCAGAATGTTCTTGGAGGAGTTCCTGTGGCTGAAGAGACGCCAGACAGTCGTTCAGTTCCTGTACAGTCAGACAGGCCTTCAGCGAAGCTTTCCCGACACTGAGCTGAAGTGGACATCGCTTCCTGTTTATAGCGATGTCCACTTGTAGTTTGGAGGAATCATTTACTTAGCGCTCCCTTTGCCACCACTCTGTCACACCTCCTTCCTTCCCCTCTTGTCTCCTGGACTTTCTTTGGTTCTTTCCCTTTCAACGCGAATGCCAAACCGCGCTTCAAGTTATTTCTCTCTATGTAAACCACAGCTGAAATGTCTTCAGCCTCCAGCTGGCCCGACCCGATGAAACATATCTGTTTTTAAATATTTTCTTCCTGTTCTTTGCGAGTTAATGGTTATTTAACAGAATGACTGACTAATACCCCGGTGTTGCAAGGTATACCGCTACTTGAAAGGTATTGGGATACCCGCCATGCCATTTAAAAAAAGAAAAAACTACTATACCCTATTTTATTAGAAGTCGTGATTCTGAGCTGCGTGGATGTGCGACAGCAGGGCAGTTTGTGCGTTCGTGGTTCTGCCTCAGTCCCTACAGGCATCGTGGCCATGCCAACCCTGACAAATGGGAAGAAACCTCATGCCTATGGTCTGCATTTATACTGTTTCCCATAGCCCATGATGACGTCCTTAATGTCTTGTTTATGTCCCCATACAAAGAGTATTCAGTTTACTGTCACAGGACTGAAGAAACATGAAAATATTCAGACTTTAAAATATTGAATCATCGAATTTTGACCTGTGGTGGTGTTAATCTAGATTATTTTTGTATGAGTTGCCCAGTTTTTGAGAGATTGGCACGTCGGGATCTCCGCTTTCTCGAATATAATTGGACGATATGGCCGTGTAGTGCTCAAAGCGGCCAAGAAACATTTGAACATCCTCAACAGTAATGTGTCTTTCCAGATATCATGTGCGGTGACTTAAGATAATCCGCAGGCCTCGAGTCGTTTCATGTGGGAACTATTTTATTTCGACCATAGTTCACACTATATTAAAGAAGAATGATATTAATTTCAGTTTTTTGTGCTAACATTTCAACTATGGATTCAAAGTTGTGGGATTTCAAAACCTAAAAGTATCCTCTATCCGGATGAAAATAAGATGCTCTCGAGAGTCAAATCTTTGTCTAATATTGGCTTCCAGAACTTTTTAATTCCCATCGGCTGGGAATCCTGGCCGAGGACGTTGTGGGATTAAAAAGAAATACACGCTAAAGTTACATGTTTGGGGTTCTGTGGAGACGGACTCAAGCCTGTCAGCTGGTGTTTTCTGCCATGTATTTATGAGTCCGGGACGGGAGTTGCCATGGCAACTAGCATTACCCCTCAGCAGTAGCTTCAGTGACTGTACAGTAGCTTGTCCGTAATGGACGCTTCTGCTGGGTTTTCCATCTCGGACGGAGAACAATGGGATCTGTTGAGCAGACGGTCCATTTCTATTCCTATAGTCCAGTATTCCAAATCCCACATTTCCCTGATGGGGCGTTACAGCATGTTTGGCATTTGACTCCCTCTGTCCCTGTTGAACCTGGCTTGGCATCTCTCCTTTTGGTTTGTGTGCATTTGGAAAATACAAACGCACAGGAATACACACAGACGCACACACGCACTCAAACAACAAAGCGGGCGTATTTCTTCCACGACAACTCCCGTTATTTCTCTGCCTGGAGATTTTCTGAAAACGGAGAACATGCACCCGCTGCATCTTCTTTTTCTTAAACCCTCACATCCCAGTTACACCCTCCCTTCTCTCCAGCTTGTTGGTCAATGGGAACGTGAACTCTCCAGTGCTGTGTCCTGACAATTGCTATTTATGTCCCTCTCTCAAAGACATACTCTGTCTGAAGGGGAAACTCCAAATGTTGCCTGACCTGCTTTCCACAGTGAGAGATCCTGTCTGGTTGGATGACAGGCGGCGCTCAGGGCACTCCTTCACTGTACACTCAACTGAGCCCGTCTGTCAGCGGCGGTCACACTTGACTCTTGTCATTCTCGGAAGACATTTCGACTACTTTTATCTCGGTAATGGCAGCTGCACTTTATCGCACAAAGCACATTCCTTAATCTAATCGGCCACGACAGTTCTGTCTGCACAACGCGGCCATTACCGTCGGGAGCGGTGTGTGCGGCTTTCCCCGTTATGTCGCTGTTCGGCACATTGGAGGCCGTAGACTAAAACATGTCCTCTTCAGTACACATTGGGGCGCATCTTTTATTCTGCCGCTCCGATGGTTTGTGTCGGCTGTTCCACTTCCGATCCGGACCGAAAAATATAATCGGGACATTTTGTTCAGATGTTCCTGGTCCTTAGAGGATGATTCCCACTGACTTTTCCTTTAGGGCCACCATGAGGTTGACATTTGTAAAGTGTCTTAAAGTCTTCAATGGATTGCCGATGTTAAAGTTTGCCCAGCACTTTGGTTCATTCCTAAATTTGTTAAATGAATGACCTTCCCATGAGCCTCGGCTGTACTTCTTGTTAACGGTCAACTATTGGCGCGCCAACGCACCGGTCATATTCTGTTTTTCAGGGTTCGTACGGTCATGGAAAACCTGGAAAAGTCATGGAATTTTTAAAATGGTCATTTCCAGGCCAGGAAAAGTCATGGAAAAAACTTAAATTATAAGTTTTGGAAAAGTCATGGAAATGTGTTGGGTTTGAGTTCATGGTGTTTGAAATAATTAATATTTTTTTTGAAGAAAGACGCTCAAAATATAAGCCGGCTTGCGCTCTCGATGTCACACACACTCGCTTGTCAGCATATATGGCTTGCAGGTGCAGTCTGTGTACTTATTAAGATTGTGTTTAACTTGAACGTCCATAAAATACCAAACATTGCTAATGTAAATCAAATATCCTTGGGTTATGTATCTGTTCAAACGACACCGGTACTTTCTTTGGAATCACGTGGTATCTTTTACATTTTTACGCACACTCACTTTATACTTTATATAGCAGATTAAGTAATATTTAGATGAATGTGTAGTGCAAATAACTGTAGCAGCTCTAGTTGGGATCAGCAGGACAAAGACAGTGACTCGGGCCTGAATGTTGAGAGAAGTGAGACGGAGATCAGAGGCGGAATAGAGGAGTTCTGGGAAAAAAAGCTGCATCGTGAAACTCAAAGTGTAATTTTGGTCTTGCCGCGACCTTAACGCGCCCCTCTTTTTACTTGATTTCCTCCGTACATAAAAGTCGGATGCTTTTATCCCGCCTGTAGCCTGGAGTGGCGGCTCGCTCACTAAATATCTGCATATGTAGATTCAGATCCAGCTGTGGAGGCTCCTCCTCGGAGAGGTTTGTATTTCCGTGTGTTTCTGCATGGTCACTGCGATGGAAAACCAGAGGAGTGAACTCTGCTCACCCGGCTCTGTTGGGCTGAGGTGAGCCGCGCGGCCCTCGTGTGGCTGCGACGGGCCGCTCCACTTCTACAATGATTACATGTCATTGTTACATTGCACATTTGGCCGCACATATTTTCGACTTTTTTTTCTTTCTTCCGTAGCTCATATTTCGTGATCACGACGCATGCATACAACCCTTTTTAGTAAGTCATATTTGAGTTAATTTTTGAAAAGATGCAAAATATGTTCCAGTTTTAATGAGATGTAAAGGTAATTTCACAATAAGGGAGTCGGCTCAGCAGTCCGTGCTGGTCAAACCCGGACCGCGGTGGCATGGAGGTCTGGCCCGCTGCCTGGGGGCGTGATGTGTGGATTCTTTCACAGTCTTGTGTATCAGCAGCAGGTTGGAGGTGGACGGACAGACAAGGTCAGCTTGTTGCACAGGCTGGCCAATGTATGACCACAGAAATATGAGTTGTATAAAAAGGCTCACATCTGACCAAGATTGTTACGCTTTGTTGACTTAAGAGAACGACTTGGAATCGTACTGTTGGTTTGCTGAGGAATACATTCGCTGACTACATTATTGTGAAGGAACTACTTCACCCTTTTATTTTTATTTATTTTTGGAGGGTGGCTGGATTACTGGGTGTATTGTAGCATTGGCTACATTTTAAAGCAAATGTTTGAACTCAATACATTCATACTTGTTCTAATGATTTTTAGCATTCATGCCTTGTTTAGCAGATTTCACATTACACTCTTCAATTTTCATAAAAGTCTGCACAAGAATTCTTACCCCGTCGCATGTTAGTTTTCTCTTTTCTTTCCTTGCTGTGTTCCTCGCTCACAACGCTGTCAGCTATCGCCTGCATCCTGTTATAAGCCTCTTTCAGTTGTCGGCTAACCACCCGTTTCTCTCCGTCTTCCTTTTTAGGTACTGGAGAGAGTGGCAAGAGCACCTTCATCAAGCAAATGAGAATCATCCATGGGTCAGGCTACACAGATGAAGATAAGAAGGGCTTCACCAAACTGGTCTACCAAAACATCTTCACCTCAATGCAGGCGATGATCCGGGCAACTGAGACCCTCAAGATCCCGTACAAGTA
Organism: Liparis tanakae; assembly: GCA_036178185.1. Classification (NCBI taxonomy): domain Eukaryota; kingdom Metazoa; phylum Chordata; class Actinopteri; order Perciformes; family Liparidae; genus Liparis; species Liparis tanakae. Next base: position 19,384,947 of record CM070102.1, read on the forward strand.
CGAACAGAACAAGGTGCGTACTTTGTGTGTCCCAGGTTCACACTTCCCCAGAGCTAGCTCGAAGTTCAGTTCACACATTAGAATGAACTTCACTAAGTTCCTAGTCCCAAAAGAATGGCTAGTTTACGTCAGTTTCCATTGCCTTTTCTTTCATACTAGTCGGATGCCGAGGCGCACACACGGAACAGTATCTGCAAGCTAGGAAAAGAATCTTTCCGATGAAGCGCGTGCACCAATGCGGTTGCACGAGCTTTGGGCTGTGACCAGCTGCCTGGTCAAGTTTACTACTTTTTTTTAAAGATAATATTTTAGGCGTTTCTGCCATATTTGACAGTGTAGAGTCTGGAAATGGGCGGAGAGAGGTGTGTGGCATTTAAAATAGTGTTTGAGTCTTTTTTATGTTGAATAGTTGCATGTTCAATGAACACTCTTTAAGCAGGTCATGCACAACACTGATGTTAGGATGAAAATGCTCTCTTGTGAAATGGATATCCGCATCCAAATACATGGTTATATTTGCTAAGCAGCTACTGACTGACCTACTGGATTATTGAATGGACTTTTTGACGGCCCATCGACGTGGCCGAGACCTCGGCCCTGCTCTCGGCTCCACAGGGCGAGTGAACAAGGCAGCCAGGTCTCTGAGATGTCTCTCATGTGTTGTTACTGGGTGAGCCTGAAGGCTTCTGAACATCAACGAGGAGTCGGCTGGGAAAGTCCTCGCTGGTTTTGCTTGGCGCCTTCATCTCACGCAAACCACAGTCAATTATAAATGAACCACTCTTGTAGAGTACACACTGACAACTTATCATGAAGTTGAATCCAGACCACATGCTGTGTATTCTAGAAGAGGGTAGTTTAAAAGTGGGAATATGATATATGATTTTTTTTTTTTTTAAATATTGTATGCTTCTAAGAATATAGCACTGTAGAAGTAAATCTGGCAAATATAGAAATATATTAAACTTCCCTAGGACCGTTTACTCACCTGACATCACCCACTTTGAGATGTGGAGGCAATCCTTTGTGAATTTAATCTTGTATACAATACTCAGTTAATACATTTCCATCTTGTTGTTAAAAGTGTGCTTTTCTTGTCTTGCTTTGTTTCTTGCTCCCTCAGAACAATGCCCAGGTGGTGCGTGAGGTGGATGTGGAGAAGATTTCATCATTCGAGCAGCCGTACACTAGTGCGATAAAGATGCTGTGGGCTGACCCTGGCATCCAGGAGGCCTATGACCGCAGGAGAGAATACCAGCTCTCTGACTCAACCAAATAGTATGTCTTGCGATCTTTTAGTCTGCTCGATGTGTACGTGCAACATCACTCGCTGTACAATCGTGAAGATATTTAATGCAACATGATGTTTGTTAATAACAGTTTTCAATGTAAGACACCTGGAAAGAAATCACTGACGCATCAACTAGTTGCCAGATGTTCAGGTGGACCTTTTTCAGCAGCTTCCTCACTTTGGTATCACGCACTCGACACCAAGAGGGGAACGGAGTTGAGACGCATGAGCAGTCATGGAAAAGAAAATGTTGGCAGATTTATAAACGTCTCCTAATAATATCTGCGCTAATTCCAACCTACATTAATCCATTTCAGACTAATATGGCTCATTAGAAAGTTGAGGATTGTGGGTAAAATGAAAGCGTCCCCATGTGTATACCTAGTTTGAAGAACTACTACTGCTGCATGTGATATATATATATATATATATATTTTTCAATGTTATTTTGCAATTGGAAGTGTTTTTTGCAAATACTTGTGTCTGTTTGTGCGTGAATACTGGTACTGTGGTTTGCCCACATGTGCATCTTATCATATGTTCCCTCCCCTTCCGCAGTTACCTTAATGACTTAGAGCGAATAGCAACAGAGAAGTACATGCCCACCCAGCAGGATGTGCTGCGGGTCCGAGTGCCTACCACCGGTATCATTGAGTACCCATTTGACCTGGAGAGTATTATCTTCAGGTACTGGTGTCAAGTGCTGCCGATGATGTCACTGGTCGGCTCGCTCCTCGACAGCCGGTCGGCCAGTTGAAAACCGTCGCTGCCGCCATCTCCCGCCTACCCTGTGCTGCGCAGGGCGTAGCACTCTAACTCATCCCTGATGGTGCACTCTCAAAGACTGGCGTCAATAACTTTTTTTTAAAGTCTCGCTTGAAAGGCAGACGTTTTTATTTCTAAGTTGGCTTCTTGGGTGCTAAATCAACCTTTTTGTAGTCGTGTTAAAAGTTCCTGCTTCCTTAAACCTTGCTCTTTGAGGAGAAGCAGATGAAAGGATTGAGGAATGTTTTGTCTTTGGGAGCTGCCATCAAGGATGAAGCTACACTTCTAAAAGAACTTTGGGGTAGAGGTACAAAACGTCACCTAATCCCTTCATGACTCTTGGGAACGGCTTTCTGCAGTTACATCTGGACCGATCCACTTGCTTTGGGAGGGGGTGTGCTCTGTCGGCTGTTATGCTTCACTTCCTCTTTCCCCCTCTGTCTGTCTTTTGTTGTCCTTCCCGTCTCTAGCTATCTAAGTGATCTGGATCGTATTGCTGAACCGTCCTATCTACCAACTCAACAGGACGTGCTTAGGGTTCGAATCCCAACCACTGGGATCATAGAATACCCTTTCGACTTGCAAAGCATCATTTTCAGGTAGAAGAAGAACAACACTACTGTGACTAACCGCACTTCTGTACCCCACGAGTGTTCTTTTTTCATTTTATATTTAAAAAAGCCACCATAAGTGTATGTCCATGGTATTAATTGTAGTTATCGAATTGATTAGGGTTGACCCAGAATAGTCTATTAGCCGGTTTGATTGAAGAAGTCTGATAAGACTACCAGTCTCTCAGTCAAACCGTCTCACTGGCGGAACAAATCTGGTCATGAAACGAAGGATTGTTCCCTTCCTGTTGAACAATCCTTCGTTTCATGACCAGATCGGTTTCAGAATGTCCGTCTGATTTTAGTTGCTAGTAGGTCAAAACAAGCCATTTGATGACTTGGGGAATTGTGGAGGACATTTTTTTCTTCTTTTTGGGGCAAATCTTTAGATCAAACAATTAATTGCCAGCTTCTAATGAACATCAACATACTTCTACACTTAAACATTTATTAACTGCAGTCTCTAATTTGCCACAGTAAAAACAAGCCTAATTGTGTAGTTGTAAGAGAAAGCTGTGTAAATAATTGTGTACAGAAGCTTCACGGTGCGGCTCGGGTGGGACGCTGTGAAGTTTGCATGTTCAGAAACTAAAAGGCTCTTGAAGACTGCAGTTTTCTAGACTGTTTTTTCTGTGTAGTCCAGACTCCATAGCCTCCAGGACTTGGCACAGAGGCGTTCTTAGGACCCGCCACCAATACGGAGAGCAGCTTCCCTTCCTCCATCAAAAAGAAAAAGAAGATGGAGTTGGACACAGTGAACAAGAGCAATTACAGAAGAGTGCGAATCGATAGGAAGCCATCATGTCAGCCCCCTCCTACGCTTGGCAAGGCTAGAAATAACTCTGCTTGCAATGCGGTTGTGCTGAAGAGGTTCCCAGCCTCCCCGCTGCAGCTAGCCGAGGCTCGGCTCGGCTGCTGGTGAATCACTACATGCTCTCGATGACATCAGTCTTCTGTTAAATGGCCGAAAATACAAATATAAAGTGGAAATAAATGTAAGATCTCAGGGTTTATTGTGAAAAAGAGCCCCATTATTGCGGTGTCTTAGTTTCGGGTATCGTGAGGATGAGGTTTCATATTCATGTGATGTTTTTAACTGGAAGATACTCTATTCCGGATGAAAATTTTCTCAGGCTTAAGCTGGTGTATAGTAAGGAGCACATGTGGCGTTCACTGCCTCTGCTTACAGTTGAGGGCCGTAGCTGCAACAAGGAAGCCTTTCATATACACATCTCCATTAGACGTGCTTCCTTCTCCGCTAATTGGCTTTTGAAATCACAGAAAATGTCATTTCACTTGGCTTATTCAGCGTAGGAGAGCTTAGCGTACTAAGTAGGTCACTCATCCTTTCTAGAGGAAGGGAGGAAAAGGGAGGTCGTCTGATGTTTTATTTTAGGCTTGCTTTTCTGGAGGACATTTATCAATGCCCTCCCTCCTTCGGACCGAGCTCACCTTTTGTGAAGCGTGATCAACGTTTCACTGTCTTTTGAAGGATTTTGGGTGAATGCTCAGGGTTGAAAACTCGAATTGTAACAATCACAATTAAATGAGTTGTCATTAGCAGTTTATCAACAGATCAAACAATCAGATTTTCACATTTGCTCCTCCTTATGAAGGCATTAGCATTTCAGTCTAATTATAATGTAATTACATTTTCTCAAACTCATCTGAACAAAAACATAAAGTTGAACATTTCGTTAAAACCAGCTCGTTCCAGAGTCAATCCACATCCCCTATGTCCAGAATTGAAGCTCATTCATTGAGCTCATGATTCCATTTCTCTCATTCTTCTTGACTTTCATATTTACTATTCCATCTCTTCCTCTTCTGTTTTCTTTGAACGAACGCCCTTCTCCTCCTCTAAGCTCCATCTGTTGCTCCTCTCATATCCTTCACCTTTAGCACCTTTCTGTAGGCACGTCTAAACCAAAAGATATTTCTGCTGCAAGGAATCTCCTGCATCTCCTTTTGAGGAGGCAGGAGAGAGGCATGCACACTTCCTTGTAGTTCCTTTGGGTCAGCGTGGAGACGGTTTGCTCTGTCCTCTCCACGCTGCAGATTCTCTGTCCACGTTTCTTCCGTTTGTGTCATCAGTGCAAAGAAGGGCGTTAGTCTCGAACTACACAAGGCTCATTTGATACAAGATATGTTCAACTCGGTAGTGAGACCACACTGCTCCTTAATTGTATTGATTGGTCACCACTGAATACAATGCTTGGTGGAAATGTAATATTTAGGACGCACTATACAAGACCATAGCCTCTTTGCACTGATGCATTTTCCACTTGAAAAACATAATTATGTCTTGAAGTGAACCCGCTCCTTTGGCTGGTGGCTTTAGGGTTTCATCAAAGTTCAATCTTTTGGGATAATATGATGGATTTAGATCCAATTCTCATTTCGTCTTTGATGTGACTCTTTTTTTCCGCCACCTGTTCCATTCAGGATGGTGGATGTGGGGGGTCAGAGGTCAGAGAGGAGAAAGTGGATCCACTGCTTTGAGAACGTCACCTCCATCATGTTTCTGGTGGCGCTCAGCGAGTACGACCAAGTCCTGGTGGAGTCGGACAACGAGGTGAGACGGCGACACACTTGGGAAGTACTTGTGATTTCTGAGTGGTTGAGTGCGTACGCAACATTTTATCACCATAATGGGGCTTCAAGTGTTGTCATATTTTAACATGACGTCACAAGACATCTCATTAGTTCTCTCTAAATTCAGCGTCTTGAAGATCCCACAGATGAAATAGGATATTCAAATGTTTTGTACGATGAAATGCTGTTCACCATTTGCACTACGTAACATTTATTTATATTAAGTGTGACTCAATCGACTGTGAAGGGCGTGTCTCGTGGTGCACATCACCTGCCTCTCGTTGCCCATCGGCTGCATTAAGTGTTATAGCGTGTTTCAGCCCATTGTTTAGCTTTTACAGACCCCAGCTTTAATGTTTTGGTTCATTCCCATGGCTCTCATAACCTTGATTTATATCCACAGAAACGGGCAGCAGCTGTTTTTTAGTACAAAATAAATAAATAAAATGAAAGCTCTGATGCTCAAAGACCAAAAGAGATGAAGGGAGAGTGAATATTGGCCTTAAATGTAATGCTAATGTTACTCTGTGTCTGCTGGATGTGTAAGCATGCCAACACGTTCACCGTATCCATGTTCAATGCTCATAATTCTCTCTCTCGCTCTCTCTCTCTCCCCCCACGGCTACATTGTCCGTAAATGTCGTTGGCGCTCTCCTCTTTGACTGTTAAGATAGAATTATCACTAATGTGATCACCCTCTGCGCCCCTCTTGACAACAAACCCTTTCTCTGACCAGAGGCTTGGCTCGACGTACCCGCGGTATCTGGCTGAACAAACGCGGCCCCACGAAGCTGGTTATCAACTCGGTAATTCAAACCAGGTTTTCCCAATCGCTGCTGTCGGCCGAGCGGCGCATCTTACAAACGAAGAACTATGATATCGGGGAAAATATGCAGACGTTAAACTCATAGTTCAGGCTGAAAGTGACACAGTTTAATGAAGGAAGGACAGCAGGAGAAATGAAGAGATCTAGAATATTCCTGCTTCAAATAGATCCGACTATAATTACGTGTGTTTTACGTTTACTTACATGTAGCTTGAATGTAGTCTTTTCTTTTAACCTCACTCCAGTAGTGTGAGACTGAATTGGCAAACAAAAAACCTAATTCTAGACACGACCCCGAAACGTCACTCTGCAACGACACACATAAGGGAATATATGACGAGAATATATTCAGATTTTCTTCTAAAACCCATTGAAGAATAAGGCTAAACTGTTGTCCCCCGCCATCAGAATGCATCTGCAACACATTAGCACAATAAAATGAACACATAATTATCGTCAGATCTATCGTGCTGTAGCTGACAGGGGTGTTATAAATCTGTTAATTATTCAATCATTGCCATTCATCGTTTGTTTTGTGTTGCTTCTAGTCTGGATTAGGACTTTGACTTCCCCGTCGTTGTTCTACTCCTTTACGATCCACGCAGCGAGCTTCGATTGGTCAGCCGGCGGCGCTTTAACACAAGTCGATCTGTTATCTCTAACACAACCTGCTCCGGAGCAGGTCAGGTGTTCACCATAAGTAACCATGGCGATCTATCCTGGTAGGAAGTGAACCTCCATCGTGAAACTTAAAATCCCAGAGGTAAACCCTGAAGTTACCTCGATAACCCCCAAAATCCTGTTTGGCGAAACGGGCCTCCGGTCACATGACATGGTTTTCATAATCCAGGCCCAGCCGCCGGCTCGACTGGCTTCATGTGCGGCGGCTTCGTGGGCAACCGTGTCAATGTTTGTCCACTCTGGCAGGAGTTTGTTAATGCACACACACACACTGAACTTTATGTTCACTGCAGGAGCCTTTGTTATACACACACGGACATTTCTGCACGTTGTTGTTCGTGTTCTTTGTCTGCTTGTAATGCGTCGCAGGCGCTCGGCCCCGCTGGACAATTTAGATTTTGTTACCGAGCTCCGTTTCTCCGAGACGAGGCCGGGCGGCATTCAGGCATCGCGCTCCGCAGAGATTATCTTGTCGTGTTGACGGGCCCGGGACAGAGACCGAGACTTTGACCCTCCGGACCAGTCGGAGCCTGACGAGACTGTTTTCAGACATCTTTGATTTCATTGGGTCTAGTTTAGACCTTATGGCGTCTTGCCAAGACTGAACCTGGGGAGTGACGTTTTGCTTCCAAAGAGTTGAGCTCAGAAAAGGGAAGAATAAGGAGTCGTGTTTGACCGACCTAAGTTTTCAGTGGTTTACGTGAGTAGGTTCTCAACTCCACTGGCTTTGTTTTTTCTTTGGAGGAATACATCGTATGTTGGAACGTGATTCAATTATTTAAAATACCAGGCAAAGTCTGGAGCCATTTTTGAGGTTGTTTTGACAATCTTGAGTGTTCCCTGACTGTTTCTCTCGTCCGTTAATACAATATCCTGTATTCTAAGTATATTCTACATTCCATTTGATGTCATCCAGCTACAAAGTCTGACGAACGCAAAACTAATACGAGAGTGTTTGCTCCTCAAACTGGCCGATGATCCCAGCTAATCATAATGAGAGGTGAACGTAACATAATATTGCAAGATTTAATAAATTAACTTGAATATTTCCTGTGAAATGTTTCATGTTTTTGTCTTTGAAGAGAAACTGAATGTTGGTTTCCTTTGGCTGCATTTTTATTATTCCTGGTGTTATTTTTCCTGCCGACTGGATTGTTTTTCAGTTTATCTTTTGACTTTAGTCCCGCTATGGCAGACGTCCAGGGACCCTTTCACTGAACATGGAAGGTTTATTGCACTGGAATTTGATTCCATTGGTCATTGCTATTAGCGCTGTTCAGCTTCAAAGTTTCCTCAAATATAGTTATCGGTAAATGGAAAACAAGGTAGCAGCTAAAAAAGGAGGAAATGGGGATTTACTATCTTAGATTCAGACTCGCCACCAGTAAAGTAACCGGCAGACGCTTTTCCCCACAAAGCTGTTTATTGTTGCGGCTGCTAATTGAATGTTAACCCAAAGACTTTTAATGGAGAGAATCGTGAAAATTAAATGTCTACCGTGTGAGATTTATATTTACTTGTAGTTCCTGTACAGGCCAGGAATGATCAAAGCTCTGCTGCGTTGAGAATCGATCTGAATCCGAGACGCCTCGTATTCTAAATGCATCCTGACCGTGTGTTTGTGTTCCCGCTTTCTCTTTCTGTCTCGTTAGAACCGAATGGAGGAGAGTAAAGCCCTGTTCAGGACCATCATCACATATCCGTGGTTCCAAAACTCCTCCGTCATCCTCTTCCTCAACAAGAAGGACCTGCTGGAGGAGAAGATCATGTATTCCCACCTGGTTGACTACTTCCCAGAATTTGATGGTAATTTTAAAGGCCGGTTTCCCTTCTGAACACCCAACTTGCTGCTTCTAATCTTAACAGTGGAAATGGCTCTATCTAGCCCATAATTGTCAGTTTTCTTATTTGCACAAGCCGACAGGAACCTTTCCCTTCTATCTTTGATTGTACAGTGCCCCCCTATGGTTATGATGCTGTACTACAACGTAAAACTTATATACTTCAATGAACAAGCTAGTTCTATTCAATGTTCGGATGCTCGTATTTTAAATGATGCTGATAAATGACACGCATACCAAAACAATACAGGTCAAATTTATGCGACGTAAATAACGGTCTGCTCTTCTTCTTCCAGGCCCCCAGAGGGACGGCCAAGCGGGCCGGGAGTTCATCTTGAAGATGTTTGTGGACTTGAACCCAGACAGTGACAAGATCATCTACTCCCATTTCACGTGCGCCACCGACACGGAAAACATCCGCTTCGTCTTTGCAGCCGTCAAAGACACCATCCTGCAGCTCAACCTCAAAGAGTACAACCTGGTGTGAGAGGAGAAACCAATAAGGGAGGAAGCGAGAGAAGGAGAGAGAGAGAGAGAGAGAGAGAGAGAGAGAGAGAGAGAGAGAGAGAGAGAGAGAGAGAGAGGGCAAGACCTGCAGCGCCCCCCACACACACAAACACACACACAATGCAGAGTCCACTTCTAGAAACACACACATCTGCATGCAACACACTGCTGCTCAGAGAGTTGAGCGTGGCTTCATTCTTTAAACAGACCAAACCCCATGTTCTGTCCACTGAGCTCCCTGGTTGTTTTAAAAGAATGGTTATCTTCTGATAATTGCTCCTCTTGTACAAACGCAGAGATATATATATATATATATATATATATATATATATATATATATATATATATAAAAAAATAAACAAACAAACACTCCTTCCATTTTGTCCCCCGTCCCGCCCAATCACCAGTGCTTGTGTGTTGGAGGTGGGTAGAGGGCCTTCTGTGGCGAGACTAGGCTTGTAGGCTTGAAAGAACCAAAGGGCTCTCTCCACTTCTTCTTATTTAACCCACGCATGCTATACACTACAGAAGGAGGGCATGAGGCCAGACTGCAGAACCTGGACTCTGCTCCTCTGCAAAGGGTAACTAATTATTATGATGATGATGGGAATATATTATCAGGCAGTGCTGGGGTGCAGTGAGGTACTTGGTTCCCCTGGGTATTGAAATATGTATTTTGTTTTTTTTGTTCACTCTGCCCCTAATCAGAGCACATGAGCTCTGTTGAATGTAAATAATGTGTTCACGCCCCTCAGGCAGAGTGAGGGCTCCACAGAGACGGCTACACGCTCTCTGTAGACTTTAAATATTTTCACCTATGTTAACTTCTTGGTTATATTATTACTGCTTTTGATCTTCTTTACAATAGAACTGAAGATGACTACTCCGAGGAAGGCAACGCTCCTTTTCCAAGTGTTAACATACATGGTGGGAACTAAGAATTAAGAGACAACACTATGGGTATTTACATACTGTTTATCACCACGCATTGTATCACATTGCCAAATTAAAACCACCTAGTTTTCGTTTCTGTAAATATAACTGCGTAGCCAGTTTCCTGTTCGACCCGTAAGTGTGCAGCAGATACTAACAAATGTATTTGGAAACCGTTTTTTGCCAAAATTAAGTGCTTCAATAATTAAGTGGTTCCTTCAGATGTTGTTTGGATGCATAACGATTCACTTTGTGTGGCATCTCTTCACGAGACACACACACACACACACACACACACACACACGTATTAATTAGTACTGTGATTTATTTTGTTCCCTTTTTCGATGGCGAGAATAATCTTCCTGTGCACAACGTGCGAATGATGCCAGATCAGTACAGTGCAATAGTCGGTGGTAGATGAGGTTAATGCCCTGCAAGTCTTTGATCATCCACATGGCTTTTCTCTGTAATCCACTTTATTTTGTCATAATATTGGGCCAACATTTGAACTGTAATGGATAGCGAGAGAGTAAATAGTTCTGTTTTGTATGTCTTATTTATCAAACAGATCTGAGTATTGTTAATACAGTAAATGAGACTTCCTCCCTAGTTTCAGCTCAAAGTTTTTCCCAACTGAGGAGACGGGAGGAGATTTTATACTGCTGTGAAATATCCAAACTATTTTATGGACAAGTGTTCTATCTTTCTAATGATACTTCATGTATTTAGTTATCGCAATTCTGTTTTGAAATGTTTGGCAATGGGGGGATGGGCAGGGGGGGTGTGGGGGGGGGGGGGGTACATTTTCCATGTTGGGTTTGTGCTTTATGCAAATAGGAAAATGAAAACAGACAAAAACATAGTGGTTGAATATTTACCGTTCAAGGACGCTTGCATTTTTATTTTATTTCAATTGTGAAGGATACGCGTTGGACTTTGGTGCGGACCCCATAGCGCGTCTCTGGCCCGGTAGATGTTTGAATATTCCATTACGCTGAACGTTGATTGGTGGCTACTTTTGTCCTCACGATGTAATTCAGGTAAGTTTTCATCACAAGGGCTACTAGCAGCTTTGGTAGAAATGACATGACTCTATGGGCGGCATAGAGCAAAAGGTGCAATTAATTCACGGGGGAGGGGGGTTTGGGGTCAGGGGAGGGGATGAATGAACGAACAATTGTGTTGACATCCTGTTGCGGGTGATGGCCGCAGGTTCAGTGGCGAAGGAATGCAGCCGTCCACAGATGCCTCCGCGGCGCTCCCGAGGGGGACGTCTGGCGGCCGTCTGGCTCTTTGTTCACCATCGTTTGGCCTTTAGAGGAGGAGACTGGCTCACGGCGGAGGCAGCGGGGGTTTTCCTAGGTGCAATAGCACGCTTTTAGTGTCGTGGCTATCGCTAAACTATCCATCCTCTTACTGTCATGAATTATATGCTGATCTTCTTGGCTTTATAATATTTTCCACTATGTGGTTATGCATATTTGGCTTATCTTCTCATTGGTAGTGTTTCGGTGTTTGACTTTGGCTGCGTTGGAGCGAGGCGGGGGGGGGGATCTCGGGACATTGTGACCTTTTCTGCGCACATCGAGAGCTGAAAGGGTCAGATTAAACATCAAATACGTTATTGCGGATCCTGCCGTACTCCCTCTGTATCTTAAGAGTTTGCCAAAAAGGTTTACAAGTGGAGAGGAGCAGTGTGATCTGAGTTTAAGGGGGATTTACCCACCTATGTACTACTTAGCCTTGGTTTTTATTCACATGTACCCAGTGTGTGTAATTTTCACATCTTTTAGTGTAAATGTGTACATTGTGTTGATAAAGCCATTATCTTTAGACTGTGTGCATCCTGAGACACTTAATGAAGAAGGGACGTGTATATTTATGCCAAGTGCCACAACTTTCCACGAGCTGAGACGACATTGGAGACGTTGAACAGCGCCGGCTTTGACGAGTCCAGCTTTTCCTGCGGAGGTCTCGTGTTCCCAGTGTGCGTTGGTCGGGGGTTAATCTTTGGTGCTTCAGTAAACATTTAAAGGCCTTTTTCTTGACCAGTTTGTCCCGCGTCCAGGGCGACGCTTTTCACACTCACCCGCTTACAGACGTCACGACTCGGCACACCTTTCAGTTTGCAATGATGAGCTTATGTATTTTGATATGCGGATGAATAAACTAGCTGTCAAACTGTAACTGAGCTTGGAAAGAAGTTTTGTGTCCTGCTTTACTTCTTGTGTGTGTGTGTGTGTGTGTGTGTGTGTGTGTGTGTGTGTGTGTGTGTGTGTGTGTGTGTGTGTGTGTGTGTGTGTGTCCTCAGCGTGGCTTTTCAGGAAGCACACTTCATTCCTCTAAACTGTGGGGTCCCACCTTATGGGCAGGTGTGTGGGTCTTTTCTTTCTTTTTGCCTTGACGTTGCTTTTGTAGAAACGCAGCTGCCCAGCGACTGGACGGCTGTGAGGATGATTAACAGCTGTAAGGTGGCCACCACGGCATGATGTCGCCCTCTTTTTAAAACTTAGCAATCGGATGTCACATGCTTACCATTTGTGCACCTCACGCCCCGTCCAGTCGAGCCCCTCATCGCCGCAGGAGCAGCACAGGAACACGCCCCGTGGTTATTACCCCACCTGTAATGATAGTCAGCAGAGCGGGGCCGTGTCCTTTTCCATTGATTTGTACTGCGTTTGCTTTGCATAGATTGCATTGTTTTTTTTTTTGGTTGGGGGGGGGGGTTGTACGACAATCCAGTTCAAACTCTGCCAAACAAATTAAGCCGGCCACAGAAAAAGCTATGAAAAATTAATAATTTGAGCTTGAAGGTCAAACTTTTGTCAATCCACCATCTTTCTTATTTTCCTCCCCTCAATGAAGCTTGTGTGTTAAGCCTCAGTATTACATGTATTTATTAAAACACTTGCCAAGTGAAGGTACTGAAATGTCCATTATAATATTTCGGTGGTTATAATTCAGTGAGTGAGTGAGTGAATGAATCAATCTGCTGTGTGTTTACATGTCCGCCATTCTCTGCTCTCCTATACCCCCCCCCCCCCCCCCCCCCCCGCGTGTTCTCTCCCCGGGTCGAAGGCACTGAAACTGCACCACTGCAATGGGCCTGCATTCATGCAACTTACACGTCCGTTCAAGCGCGCTCGTTGGTACTCTTTGAGGTGTGTGCGTGTGTATGTATGTGTACACTTTTAATGGCTATTGCTTATGCTTGAGATCCATTCTGATTAGAGGGATGGACATACAGTGATATTAAAAGCTCTCTTTGCATCTTTTATTTTGTTCCTTTTGTAAGGTTGACACACCTTGCTTAACACGTGTATTTAGGACCACTTAAGATGAGACTTTTTTAAAAGAGTAAAAAATAAACTTTGTGTAGTGGTGTACAAATTGAAAGTAATGTATTTTTGTTTGTTTGTTTTTTTCTTCTTTTTTAAGTATACCAAATGTAAATTATGTACAATGAGTGTGCAATCCCCTTTCTTTGTAAAGCCAGACTCTTTAACAAGTGCCAATGTTGTGAAAAGTCAGAGGGCCGGTGAATTTCACGGTCCAGTTTTTAAAAGAAATAAACACTTAAGTATGTGATTAATTAACAAACAAAAAAAGGACAATTTTATTCTATATTTAAGATTATTGATGAACTGCTGTTTTTAAAGTTAAATGTCATTTTAATTGCATGTGTTTGTCAGGTTAGGGAGGGAGTGGGTGGGTGAGATACTGTATTCATGCAACACCCTCATGAAAGGGTCCTAATGGTTATTGATTTACAGTATTTTAGCCATATTTCTCTTTTGTATGTTTCATTTCAACCACTGTTGCCTGAACCTCATTCAAACATGAAAATGATTTTCATAGCCTTCTCCTTTTAAATGTTTTAAATTGGAATAAAATATGTTCCTATACTCTCTCATTGCTTCCTTGTACATTTTATTTGCAGTGAGAACGTTCTCTTCAGTACAATGTTTAAATTATGACTCGTCAAACATAACCTCAACCAAACGACACAAAAATATGCCATGCTCATAGAACTCGATCTTCACATTACTTAGATACATTTTGTGGCATTAAAGTAAGTAGCTCCTTATTAAATGTAGTATTTACCCTCTACAAGGGTAAACACATCTGAAGAACTACAGCATCCTTTTTTTATGAAATGGTTAATTGGCAGCTGTAATATAAGCTGTACGCATTTAATTCATTAAATTACCTGAAATGTGCACGCATTCTGTTTAGTGAACTCAATTAAGATGTCATCGCCAATGGAAAAAACAATACTCGAGTTAAAGCTGTTGTGAGCAAAAGTTATTTAAATATAAAAGTACGTAAAGCAACTTTAATCATCCAAAAAATAAATGGTATTTAGAGAAATAATATAGCGTTAAACAACCATTTGTGTCTTTTACAGAACTCTATTACATTTTTTTTTTAAAGGCAAAATATGGATATGTTGATTAATACTGCAAATTCTGCATACTTATTTGCTTAATTGAATGCATTTCGGTGACCTGTCCACGCGAGGCGCTCGTTGCCCAGACATCAGCCGACGGGCGGCGTAGATCTGCGGCGTGTAGATCTGCGCCCCCCGCTCATCTACCCGCTGTGTTTCTGTGTGGGGCGTTCAGCTCTCTACCCTCCAGCTCCGGGATTTGGACTGACTTTCTAGCTCCGCCGCCGCTGACAAATCCGCTGTTTCTCCGGCGACTTCCTCAGATAAAACGTTCAGAGTTTAACTGAAGACCGAACAGCTTAATTTGAAGTTGATTTTCCGTCTGGAAAACCCGGAATCTTGTCTCCCCCACCGCCGCTCGACTCGCGCGACTTCTTTGTAGCCGTTGGACGGAACGAGGTTTCAACTTAAAACGAACCCGCAGACATTTTGTTATTTCTGAGAAATACAGCGTTTTTTTTCTCCTACTTTTTTTTATTATCAGCGCCGAAAAAGCGAGCGAACTGAAAAGCTTTTTTTTTTTTTTAAAGACCATTACAAAAGCGAAGGAGGACACCATTACTCTCTCCGGCTCACGAAGCTAAATCCAAACACCGCCGTGTGCGTTTTTTTTAATTTACATGCGTTGAGCTCCCATCGCTGCCGCTCGCGCGCTGAGGCGGAAGGCTTTGCAACTGCGATGGATCATTTTGACTGACAGCTTTTGAAGAATTAGCTAGCTTTAGCCAGCGAGGAGCACTTGGTGGCTGTTTCCTGTTCACAGACGCAGTAAATACGAGACAGGTTAAAGACGAATGGTCTTGCTTCACCCGAGACGAGACACCGACTCTTTCAGCTCGCGAACGACGGCAAAGTGCATCACTTATATTCGGCTTCATTTTTTTTCGGGGGGGGGGTCGCTAGCTCCCGTTAGCTAGTCATCCTGCTAACGCTGGACGGCTCTTGTGTTCGGCTAGCTTTGGACAAAGGACCAACGCAAGGAGACATATAAACACGGGGCACTCAGTTGATCGTGTTGAGGAAGGAAAGCAACAAACAAGGAATTGACATGATGTTTCCACAATCAAGACACTCAGTAAGTGTTTTTTAATTTACATTTTTCTAATTTATTTATTAATTCCTCCAGAATGTAGGTATGTGGCACTCCAGTAACAATCAACTGATTTAACCAGGCAGGTTAGCTAGGTAGGTGCATTATGCATGCGAGTTGTTTTGTGCATGCTGTCATTTAATTTGAGTTTTTTTTTGTACGGAACTGTTTTTTTTTTTTTGGAGGGGTAGTGGGGGGGTAGTCACGTTGTTTTTATAACTGCAGTGTGTAGTTCTGGTAAGTTCTGCAGACGATGTGTTGGTTAGGAATTACAGACACACGATGGGTGAAACCCCCTTTTTTAATTTAGGGTTTAAACTTAGTTTTTTTCAGATGATCGTGTCCTCCAAAATCAAACAACTCTAATGAATGCTGTCATATTTCACAGCTATATGATTTTCACACCCTTGTGTCAGTGTATTTTCAACGCTGCTGCATTCTCTAAAGTGCCATAACTCTCTCTCTCTCTCTCTCTCTAATATATATAGTTTTGGGCTGTGGTTTCTTGTTGAAAAAAACAACAAATGATGTTGTCCCTGCCATTGTGTGGTTTGATGAACCACTCACAAAACTGTCCACTATTATGTGCAGGTGGGTGTTTTATGATGGTTAAAAAAAATCTCAATTCCCCTAAATCTCACGTTTCCATGGTAACGGCAACTGAGTCCAGGACATGTATGTATGATGAGGGCTTTGAGGCCATTGGTTAAATATCCATGTTAAATGACTAGAAATATAAAGTTGTGTCGGTGCTGCTCTGGAGTCGTGATGGAAATAATTTGTGTTTCTGGCCAAATCAATTGTCTGCTCATGGCGCAACAAGAAAATTGTCTGAAACGGAAATATAGTGGCGTACCTGTATTTCCACCTCCCATTGGTGCCTGCCATTTCACCTTTCCCCCCGCGAGGGCAAACCTAACAAAAAGGTATTTGTGTCGGCCCGGCGCAGGTTAACACAACACCAAGAAGACCGTTCGGTTGCCAGGGCCTGTGCCCTCTGCTTCCCCCTGGCAACGTCTCGTCGCCACCACGAGTACTTTAGCTGCTCTAAGCGGAAGAGTTGTTTGCCGAAGCTAGAACCTGAATGTCTTTTGTGACTTGAATGGGTTTGCCCTTTGGCGGTCGGTGTGTGTGGCCGCCTGATTGTGGCACTGCTGCTGAGCTGATGTGTGTTCCCAGACCAGGGCGCAGAATGTGAGGATTTGGGAACCCTTGGCCCGGCTTGTCAGATGAGAGAAATCCTGTATACGCTGTGCTTCCTACCCAGTTCAACATCGGTGTGCTAAAACTGATGTGTTTTGTTAAAAGTATGATTTCAACTTCATCTAATGAACAAAAAATACCATTTGGGCTGTGTTCTCAGAAAACATATCCTCAATCTAATATGTCACTTTAATAAATACACTCTTTTTGGTGCTCCATTTTAGATGACATGGGCAACATACATTTGGGATATAATCAAAACCTTCATGCTTCTGCTCAAAAACTCCTCAGTGATAACTTCACATTAGCAGCCATTATCTTAACTTTGTGCCCCCATTAGAGGAAACCTTTTAGTCAGACTGTGGCACTGCCATTTGTGTATATCCCAAGGCTAAAAGTCTGTTCAAATTTCTGTAAGTATGGCTGACCATTGTTCATTATTTTTCAGTTAGAATTTAGCTGCATATTTAATTTCAGGGAATCACTGAGGTGAGATTCCACTTTCGAGCCCATGTTTCACCAACCTCCTTCCTCTGGGTGAGGAGGATGGGGTGAGAACTCAGCCAGTTTGTCCAAGGTGAGAGAGGCTGAGCCACTCCTGCCTGCCTTCCCCTGATAGGTGATTTTTCTAATCCAATTGAGTGCCCTTATGCTGCTTGATTGGAATATTAAGACCCGACACACAGGATTAAAAATGGGGTTTGGGAATTTCCGATGTCTGTTCAGTCATTCTGCAGCTGCTGTTCTTTAACATGCTTCTCTAATGAGCCATGTCCTACCCTCCACAAGTACACCTGTATACTGACCCCCCCCCCCCCTCCCCCGCCCGCCCAAATCTACTGTAGCTTTAAACAGAAATATACAGTGCACACACGTCTTCCCCCTTCAATTCCTCTTCTTCCTCAGCTGCAGCTGCTGTCACAGGGGCCTAAAGATGGGGAGAATGTGTGACACTCGTATAGATATGAGTGTCACAGATAAGGAGCTGGAGGATGAGAGAATAACGGCACCGCCTCATAATAACAAATGATGGATCTTTCAAACTGACTCAGCCAGCACAGAATCTGCTTTCCCCTTATTTCCTTTGTTCTCTTTTGAGTAACATTTGTGTTACACTCCAATATATATAAAAAGCCATATACTTCCACCAGGATATGCACAATCAAGGATCCGCTCATGTGTGATGCGTCTCATTTAAAGTCGCGGAGGAAGCTGTATTGGTGGTAATGGGGATGTGTGGTCACGGCGCATTAAAATAATGTTACGGCGTTCCCTGTGAATCATAGAAGATGTTGCCTTCGCCTGACCACTTACGGCAATTTACTTTATTGTGTTAATATAAAGAGTGTGTGAACTGCCTCGTGGCCTTTAGCGGATTCATGTAGAATAAAAGAAAGATGCTTCCGTCTCATACTGGGTCAGGACATTTTCCCACCATTTGTATTGCATCTGCTTTCTTTTCGGAGATGCTCATTACGGGTTCATTGTCATCTTCCTCGGGCTGACATTTTGTTTGTTGTATTGGGTACATATATACGATGCTCATAGTCAATAGTCATGCTTGTGGAAGTACATTTGACAGGATTTCTAAAAATAAATAACAATCTGTTGACATAGTGGAGTCACTATATCGTTATTTTATCTTGAAAGCAAAAACTCTGAATTCAGACCTACGTTTATTTTAGATGGGCGTCCCATGTGAAGAAGACCACGTGGAAGGACGTGTGTGTCTTTTAAGTCAATGTGTGCGTTTTAATCCACCGTCGCCGGTTACGGACACAGTTCATTGGTTTAAAACGAGAGCGCCTGGTTTGATAGCGGCACAGGGCCTGACCCAGTTGATAGCATTTGCCATATTGTTTGGGTGTTGATTAATCCTAATGCAGCCTCCACAAAGCTGGCTGCGGCGTGAAAGTGGAGCAACAGAAAGGCCCGCTGCCAATGAGAGGAGCGCAAGTAATATGGAGGCAGAATCTCTCGAGTCCCCCGAGCCCATCCTCCACGGTCGAGATGGCCACAGGTTGTACACACAGACACACTCCCTCCCCCTCCTCCTCCCCCTGCTTGTCTCCCTTTATCATGCGTTTCCTCCCAGATCTGATGTAGTGGAGGGAGGGTCAGGGGCAGAGGGTGCACCGGCATTATTAAGCCCACTTGAATTAACAGGACAGCCCCCAGCCTTTCCTCTAAAGCCTCCAGCTGGGGGGAGCTTAATCCCCATGGTCCCCTGTCTCGCCCATTAAACAAACTCCCCCCACCCCCTCCTCTGTCGCTCCGCTGCACACACACACACACACTCGCAAACGCGTGTGTGTGTGAGCAACAAGCCTGGCTGTGTGTGTTTGTCCGTGGGGGGTATTAGACATCGAAGCGCGCACACGCATTCACACACAGAAGAAAGCACGAGCGCAGCATCGAACGTGCACTTTAGCTCTCTTCTCTGCTGGTAATTATCGCTCTAATACATGCAAAGAAATAAAAGGATTTTTTTTTTCTCCATTTTCTCTCATCAACAGCGCACACACACACACACTCACACTCATGGACATTCTTCCCAGCCTCAAGGGTCTTATCTGCTTTTTGTATCTGTGGAACAAATTGAATGTGGGGCTTGACACACGCGGGCCAGCAGATGTCTGGGTCGTTAGGGTTAGGCCGGCTGATTAGCATGACAAACAGAGCCCCGCAGAGCCCCCAGACGCCCCCCGCCCCGCAGGAGGCCCCCGCTGTCGAGTGGTCGAGTCGGGGCCACGGGTCACAGGTGATGTTGATTTTTGTGAAGGGCCACAGTGGATGATTGTGAAATTGCTTTGGGGTTGGTTGAAAGAGAGGGGTGTGGACCGGCGCAGCCCTTCTCTCCCCGGAACACACACACTGACTTCCACTGAAGTAGGCCGAGGAGTTTCATTTGAATACACATTCAAACGCATTGACTTCTACCCCCTTCACGCAGGAGACCGGTGCACCCTTGTATGCACACTTTCTTTTCAAATAGTTTTTGTTTGTTTGTCTTTTTGTTCCTTTTACTCCACGGCGCCAGGATAAGGATGACAGGAAACGTGGATTCCCAGAAGGGTTTCCCAGATGGACTCTAACCAGGAAAGTTGTTTGCGGTTGTCATCTTAACCCTTTAAACGCATATTGGGAATATCAAAAATATCCTCAGACATAATATAAAAGACCGAATATAATGAAAATATACTAACTTATTGTGCACAAAATATGAACTTACATGGCCTCTGCTATTTCTGTCAACTTAAGTAAACACGTTGCAACCTGTGGAAAATGGGGATTAACGAGGTTGTGAAAACTACAAAAGGGGGGAGGGGTCATATCGACTATTCTTGAGAAGAAACCAAATGTAATTTGGTGGCAGGAATAGACTATTTAATTGAAATTGCTAAGCAACAGCTTGAGTCCATGTTATTTTCTGTTAATTGATATCATTCATTTCCACTGCAACCAAATAATGCATGAAAGCAGGGATGCTAGTTTAGTCACACTGCCCTTGCATTAGTAGTATTGTACTGGTAGTATTTTCCATATACTTTTGTATTAGAGAATCTTTTTATTAATAATTAACCAACCCACAAACTTGTGTTTTTTGATAATGTTCAGGAGGGATAATATTGGCCAGCTCTCTCGATATGGTTTCCCATGATTGTTGTAAAGACGTGGTGCTAATCACATAACGTATTCCTCCATAAATCTAGACTACTTTTTACTTTGTTCTTAAATAAACTAAGTTAACCGTTGCCATTTTGTTTGCCAATGTTGGCCAACAACATCTCTGTTGAGACGTCCTATATTAATATGTAGATAAACTCGATGACAATCGTGAAGATGTAAAAGAACCTGGGAGAGACAGAGAGCGATGGTTTTAGTGAGAGATGGCAAATATCACAGCCTGGTTTAATCGTCGTCGTGATTATGTGTGTGCAAATAACACGGGCAAGAAGTACTGACGCAAACTAAAAGGCGCTGTAGCATATGGTCAAGTCCTATAAAATGTCACAGTCAACAGCATGTAATGCGTTTTTATTTTTATGTTTTATGGAAGCCGTTTTCAGTCAAAGGTGAAATGACACAGGTGTTATGCGTTATAGCCGTACTTATGCACATCCCACTCGCTTTTATAGTCCAGGCACCAACGTATGCGAGCTGAGCTCCTGTGTCTCTCAATGGAAATTCTGGTATTTAATTTGCATTTATTTGGTCGTGCTTCCGCCACATGAGCCATGTGAGATCTGGATCATGTTCACTCTGAGGTCACATTCACGCTACTATGTGGCCGTTTTGAAAGGCGTATCCAACATCCACACTGCTACTGAATTTGATCCGCTAGTGAGCGACGTGTCCGGCCCCGCTGTCGGCTCTGCGGAGGACGTTCCTCCGTTTTCTTTCCGTCCACGCGGAAACCGTAAACGAACAAAAGCATCATTGCTCTCCAGTGCGAGAGAGACGTCAGCCACCAGCAGAGCTACGAGTGACAGCGGACAACAACAACAACAACAACAAAAGATGTGTTCACCCACAATCTAGTCTACTTTGATTTTTAATTTTTAAGTTTTCGTTTTAAAGTTATGAGCGAGCGTGAGACCAAGACCTGTGGCCTTGAACGCTAATTAAAAAATAAAACGTTTTTGTTGTCCGTTTATAGAGGAAGATTTTAGATGGTGATCTTAATGACTAATGTTCAGGTCAAATAATAATTCATTCCAAAGAACATGGCTGAAACGCTCGCTTTTGTTTTTAAAACACAAACCTATTCGTCTGCATGTCGCCCGAGATGCCTTATTTAGTGGTCGAATGCCCACATATGTAAATTCATTATTTCAAGTGAGCATTTTTGAAAAAGTCTGCATATTGTACAATTGTAGGTGTGTTCACATTAGTGTGAGCGCGGATAAAGCAAAACAAAAACCCACACACATTCTTGGCAGCGTCCCTTTTGGCGTACACCAGAGCAGCTCGGAGGAAATAGTGAATCAAGGAGACGGAAAACATGTTGCCACTCCGTGAAGGAATCGGCCCCTGCTGTGCCAATCGGTTACTCAACTCTCGCGGTGTGGTTATTTGCATTGTTGGGTAGAAATTACTTGAAAAAAGAAATGTATATGGACTCAATAAAATAAAATAAAATAAATTTCATTTACAGATTAAAAGACCACATGAACACGCTGTGTCATACTCATAAGGCACATGCAAGGCCAAAGGAATACCAGGCTGCTTAGTGTGGTTTATTGTTATGAGGAAATAAAACATACTATGTGACACAACCAAGAACCGTGTCAAAATGATTGTTACCATGCAATGAGAAACCCCAACGCTGATTTTAAAATGTGATTTGCAAGTTATATCTGTACCTCTTTTGTCCTCCTCGCATAAAGTACCGCAGCGATCAGAAAGAACGTGAAATATAAATAAAATCTAGTGTCAACTGAGTTGAACCTTGTGTGTGTGTGTGTGTGTGTGTGTGTGTGTGTGTGTGCGTGTGCAACTCATTACCATTCTACTTTTTTTTTATCCGCACGCACCATGGGGTGGGGGGGGGATTTTTGTGGGAGTGAAAATGTGTGTGTGTGTGTGTGTGTGTGTGTGTGTGTGTGTGTGTGTGGAATGAAGCGGCTGCATCAGTATTCAGCAGTGGCGCCCTGCGAGGCGTGTGTGGGAGGTGGGAAGGCGGGAGGGGGGTGGGTGGGTGGGTGGGTGGGGCGGCCCTTCCTCAGAGCAGAACGGTGCGATGGGCTGGAACAAAGCGGCACAGCAGGGGGGGGGGCTGCCTCGGCCAGGGCCCCTAGACCTGCCAAAGCTGCGAGGCGCTGCACCGGCTCCGACAAGAGAATTAGCTGCTCTGTTCGTGTGCCGAAAAGCAGCGCGGCCCCGGAGGAAACGATGTGCCACCTCGGCTCCACCAAGTCGGAAAACCGCGAGGATTCACAGGGAGGCGATTAAAAAGCTCCCTCGCTCAGGAGGAGATGCTGAGGACGGTCGTCCACGATGAGACGGCACTGGTTTGGACGGTGTAGTATTCCCGCTGCACGTTGGCAGGTCTTCTCAGCACCCTGCTGCGGGGTCGGGGCCCTGCTAGTCCTGAGTGCAAGCGGCCCCATCTTTATTATACATGCTTGATATTTGCAACGGGACCCCCTGTGGAGTTGGTCCACAACTGTGCCACCACTCAGGCTAATTACTTTTTTTTCCCTTTTTTTTTTCTTGTAAGGGGCTATTCAAATTGAAAATAGAAGACGGTTAAAAAAAAAAGAGAAGGAAACACGAGAGGCTGCGTTGGTTTGGGCGTGTTGCTACAGGTACCAGTAAGAACTGTGTCCAGGAAGTCCAGATTTAGCAATAGATTTAAGAATTATTGAACCCCGAAACGCTGCACAGCGGTATACGATACGACGAGACCTTTTGTGAAGCGTGTTTGAGAGAGAGAGAGAAATGGTAGAATTACACCGTTCATGTAACAAAGTGTTCTACCAGAATTGGATGTTTTGTCTTTGTCTATAGACCCATTTCATGAAGTGAGAGATGCGATAATCATTCAAATATGGGGATAACTGCACACACTTTGGGGCTTTCTGTTCTAGAAGGAATCCAAATAAAAAATTATACGAGAGTGAAGTTCAAATCTTTACTTTCTCACATTCCTGGCACGCTGCCCGAAGCCGACCCCCTTTTTGGTTTGTCGGTTTCGTAAAAGTTGAAACGGTGTCGGCCATCTTCCAGTGAAGAAAAGGTGTGAAGGGAAAAGCTCTTCGGTTGAGGCACGCTAAAGCCTCAACACACAGCGAGCACGCTATAACTACCTCAAATTAAACTATAACTTCAGTGTGGGCGTCGAGCCGATGAAGCCGACGCTCCCCGGTGTCGGCCACATGCCGGCGATCCAGCTTTCTGCTTTCATTGTCCACTTATTTGTTGCGAACTTTGGGACTAATCTTCCTTTCCTCCCTCCGTGTCTTCCCTCCTTCCCGGCTGTTGTAAGTAATAACCTTGGTTTTTACAAGCAGGCATCAATCATCCGCACAACCGTACTGGGTGTAATCTTAAAGCCCCCCTTCTGCGAGGCTGGCTTTAATCTCAGCCACGGTCTCCAAACCCACAGCCCTGTCGGCCTCACCACTTTCCCCACTCTTGACAAATTGCCCATTTCCCTTGGCTTTGCAATCTCTGCACTATTTTCCTGTGCGTGTTGTGTTATAGTATGCGGGCCCCCACCTTGTTCCTGCTGTGTGTGTGTGTGTGTGTGCGTGTGTTTTTTTTATTTATTTTTTATGCGTGTGGGGGTGAAGTTTACGACATTTTCGTGCATCTGTGTTTGCAAGGCAGTGTGCCTGAAGTGTCAGGTCTGCTTGTGTTGGTACTGCACGCTTGGCCGGCCTTGCACAGGGGGTCAAGAAGACGGTTCTGCAGCGTGGGGAGGGAGGCCGGACCGAGCCAAGCCACGCCAAGCCACGCCAAGCCAAGCCGATGTTTGCAAGGGCACTTCACTCGAAGTGATAAAAGTAGAATAATCCTCTTTAAAGCGTCTTAACGAGGTCAAATATGCTGGGCTGAAAGGGGGAGGGGTGTGTGTGTGTGTGTGTGTGTGTGTGTGTGTGTGTGTGTGTGTGTGTGTGTGTGTGTGTGTGTGTGTGTTTTGTCGGGATAATGCCGTAGAAATGGGGGTAAGCCTTGGCTTGGTTCGTGAGAGATAATAATCAAAATCAAATTCCTGGCCCAAACAGGATTATGCTCTCCCTGCGCTCTAAAGCCCCTGTCCAGAGCGGCTGAAGACACAATCCTATTCCTCAGCTTCCACACACACACACACACACACACACACACACACACACACACACACACACACACACACACACACACTCTGAGCAGCTAACGTAGCAAGGCGCACTTGGCCCAGACAGTTGGTCGGTTGAGAGCTTGGACGCGGGCCAGTTCGCCCGTCCCCCTCTCAGATCACTGGGCACATACGCTTTAGTCCAGACACTAATCTGGGATATTTAGATGGAATTGTTTGGTCGTAGCTATTCTTAGACGGAGGATGTGATCTTGTTCAGCGCTGGTGTATTAGCAAAAGGCTCAAGCCCTCAACGTCTGGCTCGGTGAATCACGTCACGATGGATTCTTGCCGAGCGGCGTGCCCACATGTTAAACACACACCCCACATGTTGTCTTCACGACACACAGAGCCAGACGGAATGATCCCCTCAGCGGGGCGACTGCTTCACGCACACTCTTATTTTGGAGGAAATGAGCACAGAAGTGATGGGAGTATCTTGATGTGGTTTGCCGAGTTGTTTAATTTCTCTCACCCTATCTAAACACTACTTTTTAGACCTGCTTTTACAAAATCATTGTTCCAAACAACTCTCATCGAGGCTTGAATTCACTCCTCTCGTTTCAAACCTCGTCATTGAACTCAAAAAGGCGAATGATTATCTCACCGTCGACGTAAATACCTTCCCATCTCGGTCATTGCGTTATCTTTGAATAGTAATGTGTCTGGGTCTGAGGTGGACAGAGGAGCTGGATGGCTCGAATGGACGGTTGCTATGGAACACACAGACGGCCTGGCGTTGAGAAATAGGCCAACTGCTCGTCTGTGTAGATCTTCGGGTTTTCATTTAAAAGTGGGAGAGAGATAACATCCCGTCATTAGAGAGTGATTACAATGCCGAGGCCTATCCCTGCACCCAGCACACACACGTATACCACACACACACACTCCAGCTGGGATGTAAACAGCCAGGCTGGGCTCCAGGAAATGCAATCCCCCCCCCCCCCCCCCCCCACCACACACACACACACACACATACACACACACACACTCTGCCGCTACCCTCAGGCAGGATTTATACTGAGGAGGATGTTTTCCAATGTATCCTGCTGTTATGGTCTGTGTGTATTGTAATTGTCTGTGTGCTTTTCTTGTGTGTCCAAATGCTCCACTGAATGTATGTACTGTATTCATGTATTGTGTGTGTGTGTGTGTGTGTAGCCCCCCCCCCCTTAATCTCCATCCCTTCCCATCGCCTTTGTCGACTGATCTATGGAGCAGAAACAGCCTTAGCCTGATTCTTATTTAAAATAGACATTATGTTTCACAGTAGATTTCACATGGATTGGACCAGATGATGAGGCCAGGAAGGGGGAGGGGGGGGTTATGATGAGTGGGCTTTGGGTTGGTGGATGGGGGTGGGGCAGCAATTTCCTGAAACGATGAATCCCATTTATTCGCTGAAGACTGTCTCAATTGCCTCAGCAGCGCACAAAGCTTTTTAATGCTTTAATTACGTCTCAAAGGAGCAGGGCAAAAGTGTGTGTGTGTGTGTGTGTGTGTGTGTGTGTGTGTGTGTGTGTGTGTGTGTGTGTGTGTGTGTGTGTGTGTGTGTGTGTGTGTGTGTGTGTGTGTGTGTGTGTGTGTGTGTGTGTGTTTGTTATTTGTTCCTCTGGCAACCAAGAATCATACATACAGCCTTATCACAGACGCACACACATATTCAATTTTAAGGCTCTCTGTTTTGCTCTAACACACACACATCTAAAACACACACACATCTTTCTCTGTCACGTTGACACTGTCTAGCACAGTGGTTCTCAAACTTTGTCGTGCTCATGGTCAATGCTGAATTAGTATTGTAATAACATGTTTTTGTCACTCCTAATATTTTGCAATCACTTTTAATTAAACCAGACAAAGTACTAATATATTTTTAATCACTTTATCAGAATCCCAAATACAGTTCCATCTGTGCAAAAAAAAACACAATTTGTTAGAAATGCAATTAGCCATTTTTGCACTGAATATCTTTTCAAGATAACAACAATAAAGTGCAACCTGTGAAGAACTAAGACAAAATGAGTTCAAATATTTGGCAATAAAGAGTTTTAATGAGTTTTACACTGCATATCTTTTCAAAACGACAATGTGCAATCTTTGCAAAACAAGGAGTGCAGATATGTGTGAGTCATCAGGTGTTATTTTTATTATACGCTGCAATCAGATTTCCACTACACCTCTTTTTCAAACAGGGTTGCAGGCTTGATACGCCACTCGCTCTCGTTTTGAAGAGCAACAGCTGGAAAGCCGAACCTCGGCCGGCCGCACGCACAACGTAACCTGTTAGCGCCGTAATTTAAACATTTACACTAAAGTACAGGCTTTTCGCTCTATTTATTAATGAGTTATTTTTATGTCTGTACTTTGTATTATGTGAAGTTCTCAATAAAGGTCTTGGAATAAAAAAATCTGGACTTTCTTCCTGTAATGCCTTGGCGCCCCACTGGAGGCGTGCGCCATAGTTGGAAAACCACCGGTCTAGGCTATTCCTCTAACGCAATCAAAAAGCCACACACACACACACACACACACACACGTTAGCCTCTCGCTTTCAGAAACACATTTTTACTTCCACAGCGTGGAAGCACCTTTTTTTTGTCGCAGCAGATGGCACGTGTCACAATATTCCGGCAGTATTTCATTAACATTATGGGCATCCATCTGTTGTGGGCTCTCAGGCCTCCACAGTGCACCTTGTTTTGGTCCCTGACGGAGAGAGGGATGATAAACATTGTTAGCCGTGTTTGTTGCGTGGAGCCCGGAGAGACCCGCGTGGTCTGGTCGCGTAGCGGCAGGAGACGGCGCCGTGAGAATCGTCCTTCAAACTCCTGGTCTGTACGGGACATTTCATCCAGGATTTAGGCAGCTTTGTGATGACCTTAATTAACTGTACTTGGTGACATGAGCAGAACAATACAATCGTATACGACTGTTTCAATACGGTTTCTGGCAGCCAAGAATAGTCTTAATTCTTAAATCCTTGCAGTTCCCTTCCGGTCCTGGTGGCATGGCTGTAAGCTCTAGCGTGCTCTATAACATCACCCCCAGCTTTGCCTTCACATTATTATCGCTCACTTATGGCCACATTTGATCTGGGGTCAGAAAGTAAATATATATTTTTTTGATCAAGGTTAGAAATCTTCCATGCATTTCAAGTAGAAGTCAGGGTTCGTACGGTCATGGAAAACCTGGAAAAGTCATGGAATTTTAAAAGTCATTTCCAGGCCTGGAAAAGTCATGGGGAAAAAATGATATCATAAAAGTTTGGGAAAAGTCATGGAAATGTGTTGTAATCACGTGTTCATTTAGGCCGAGTTTGAAATCATAAATATCTTTTTTAAAGATGATGCTCAAAATATAAGCCGGCGTACGCTCTCAAAAGCAACCAGATGCCGACTACTGTCAACTACTTTTTTTTGAAAGACTTTTTTTAAGACTCGTTGCAACCATTAGATTTTTTTTCTAAAGCCCTAAAACCACTTTATATACAACACTTGTTTGACTCTCTACACATGTTTACGTCGCTACGCGTATACGTGGAGTGTATTAGCGCTTTGCACAGGAACATTAGCCCCAGAGCCCAGGAGGTTTACTGCCCCTCCAGGGGAGGCAAGCTCGGTGAAAGCAAGAATACGGTGCACTTTTTTTATTTTACTGTCCTATCTACAGGGACATAGATGTATTCTTCCATTTATTTCTTTTCACTGGAAGACTAAGAAAAACGTGAGTTGTGCTTCAGGAGAGAAACCTGTTTTTGAGTGGATTTTATTTTCCCGGCCTGGGAGAGAAGGCAGAATATTTTGTTAAGATCTGGCAGTGACCGAGTAAACTGTACTTTCGTAATTCTAGCAACAAAAGATTAATTATTAAACAATTCACATGTTTTTATCTCATGAAATATCCTGCTCCAAAACATCTTTGTTGGCCATCACTGCAGTCGCAAACAGAGTTTTCTCTCCGCCGTACGGCACACAAAGGGCGGTGCGTTCATTTAAAATGGAAAGTGCTCGCTCTCCTTTTCTTCCTTTCCCTCGTCTTCCTCAGTACTCCCAGTGGAACAGGTTGCCCGACCCGGGGCTGTTGACCGAGAGAGACGTTGGTATTTTAAACGTTTGCACACTGCGCTACACAGGAAGGAAATCGGATCTAGGGCAACAACTTTACCCTCAGGCACCGGGGGTAGTAACGTGTAGGCACACCCACACACACACACACACACACAAATACACTCGGTGTGTTGAGAACCCATGCGAGTACATGGAGACGGTTACTGCCGTGTGAGTTACACGGCTGCCTGTAGCTAAGTGCCTGGTGTTGACACAGGCTCAGTGTGGCACAGGCCCGTATACCCCAGCTGTTGTTTGCAGAGTCCGGTCCACGCCATACGGCCTGAACGATAATGGAAAAGGTTATTCCGCTTTACAGTCGGCGCTCCTGTCTCCGAGTAGCGGCTCGGTCGGTGTGGATCGGGGCGTCTGCGTGATGCATGACAATGTGAACACTTCTCGTGACATTTGAAAGCGTGATGGCTGAGGTCACTGAGCTGGTCCCTGTTTTCTGGGAATGTATTTTCCTTTTTTTTTTATCATCCGTCTCTCTCTTCCAACCTTAATGCATCTTGTGACATAATCAAAATTATTAAATTTGATGTCCAAACCCCCCCCCCCACCCACACACACAACTCCACTCGGCAGCTTCTCAAAGAATTCCTCCCCAACCCTAAACCCTGTTGGAGCAAAGCACCGCCCGCCGAGCCAGAAATCAAAAGGCTAATTCAGCCTTTTGAAGTAAGCAGGTTCATTTCTGCAACCTGAAGCGATCCTGTCGCTTAGCATATTCCCTCTCTGGCCGCGGCCCTGTGAATGCGAAGCAGCCTCTTTGGAGTTTAAAAGATGGAGGCGAGCGGCGTGCCGCGGGGAGCGAGGTACAGAGCGACAGGTCATTCCTAACGGCGGCGGGCGAGCTTCCCGTAAGTGCAGCAATCAGATTCCTGATGGTGTTTCATGCCTCCTCGATCGTAGTGGGGAAAATGTCGATTCTTTTTTTTTGTGTGTGTTTTTTTTCCTTTCCCCACCTGACCCATTAAGCAGCTTGCTGAGAAATAATGAGATTTTGTCCCTATTTGGGTTTGATGCTGTGCTCTAACACACAAGCAGGCCATCCCCTGCTGCCTGGGGAATGTGGTGTGGACAGAATTACAATAAGGGCTAATGGCAGCATCCAGGCGAGTCCTTCTCACGTGACCGAGGGTTCTGATTATTTTCATTTATTTCAATTGAAATTATAATGTTCAAATAATGAATTAATGTCCATCTGCTTTCTTTATTAATTGATAATAGCAAATGGAATAAAAAGGTTTCTGAAAAGTGATTCCCATAATTTGGCGACGTCTTCAGATGTGTGGTTTTTCCACCAAAACCCAACAAATTGTTAGTTACAACAATATAAAAGCTTAGAAAAGCAGGACATCCTGAATTTTGAGTGTAAGAAGCAAATGATTAAATGTGTTTCTTGCTAAACAATACATTAATACGTTAACCGACTAATCATTGAATGTATATCGACTGCACTCTGTGTTTATTTTCAGTTTCTTCCGTCATCTGTCCCCTTCCTCGTTTGCCTCGGCTGTGTGTTATATCCACATTTCTGCTCCGGCACGTAACAAAATGAGACGGCCCTCCTTCGGACGTGACGTCAATTAAGTATGACGCGTGGCGCAGCTGCACCATCTGTCCGTTGTTTAGCTTCAGCCCACAGCTGTGTTTTATGATCTGTCGGATGAGCGTAACGCTGCTCGTGACAACTTTTAAATATTTAATTTGAATTAAACTCCCATATTTTGCGTGTGTATATTCCCGCCGTGTGCCGCGCCTCTTTCGTCCGCCGAGGCTGCCGATAAAGTCTTCTGCGGAGGACACGCCTGTGCTCCGGCAAGCCCGCTCTCCTCAAAATGCATTTTTGGGAATCAAGACAATTTACGTAGACGTGCGAGTCACCGGCAGAAGCAGAGCAGAGAAATTAGAGAAAAGTGGCAAGTGTTGCATTTGTTTGTCGTCGTTGGTGATGTGTTGACGTGTGCTGCGTTGATGATTGGGAAGAAAACTATAGCCTTTGGGTTGTTTCTTTTGATACGTTTTTCTTGTACTCGCATTAATCTGGAAAGGTACCGTACATTTCTTTTAACGGAACATCAAAATCCATATCACCTTCCCACTTATCGCCTCCTCCACTTATGCTTCACAACAAGAAAATCTATGACGGCGGCGAGAATTTAAAATACTTTTTATTTGGAGCTAAATCTTTTCACTCAACGCCAAGTTCCTTACAATAAAGTGTCTAAATATGCGTTGCCATCGTTATTTATTCTAGCAAGATATGCTCCAGCATGAGCATGTAGCTTAACCTAATCCTAATTGAATATTGGAATAACAGTTGGATTAATAACATGCATTGGATTATAACTTAAATGGGCCGTCACGGCTCACGACATATGCCTCTGTTCGTTATGTCCGTGGGTAACAACTCTACGGTTGCTTTTAGAGCCAGAGCAAGGACAGAAGAGTCTGGCTTATGAAGGTGAAATAGGGGCGTGTCAACAACTATTACGGCTGATTGTGTCTGTGTGGGTTATGCTTGTGTGCAGGCTCATAATCTCACAGTACTGTAGATGTGTAACAGAATAAAGCACACGTAGGGGTTTGAAAACCTGGCCGAATCCATCGCTATGCACGTTTCTACTGTCCAGTTTTAGTTTTGAATGGACACACGGTTTCCAGCATTTCGCCCCTTGCGTGTGGAAGCGTTCTTGCCATCCGGTGTCCTCGTGATATCGTACCCCTTGGACCGCGTCAAATTGAGAACTGCTGGATTTGATAGTTTTAATAATTCCCCTCCGTCGGCTCTCTTTCTCATCCTTTTGTCTTTTCGCTCCGTTTTAACTTGTCGTCTTGTGTTTTTTCTCTTTGGCAGGCTTCATCGCAGCAGCTGAAATTCACAACCTCTGACTCCTGTGACAGGATCAAGGATGAGTTCCAGTTCCTCCAAGCACAGTACCACAGGTGTGATCAGAAACGCACGCACACGCACACAGATACGCAAACACCAAAGAAGCGGTTCTTTGAAAAACGTAGCATGTCTCCAGGCTGTACATGTGTCACTTAATGTTTCCCTTTATCGCACACATGTTTGTAGCCGTAGCCACAATGTTACACACATTTGAGCCGCAGTATTGCTGCCATATCGTAGGTTTTAATGTGAATGTATGGCTTTGTTCAACATTTAATGTCGCATACACTTAATTTAAACAACGCTTTCCTAGGAAGTGACCTGGAAGGAAATCTAGGATGTGAAACATTACAGGTAAAATAGAGACGTTGTTTAGATTGTCCTCTTCCAATTAATAAGTTCCTATTGGACGCTAAGCCACTGTTACTTTTGGTCGGTGCACAGCAAATCAGATTAACATGCAAACCGGTGCATTTGTCTCCAGTCAAGCTCAACATTCAACATGTATGAGGACTGAATACATATGTACTTTATTTAAATGTAGCAGGCTCTTCGAGAAAATTGCTCTGGACATCAATAGTTGCTTTTTCAACTCGACATAACCAAACAACTACAATAACAGTCTGGGATCTCCGTCTTTATTTCCCCAGTTTGTATCCCCCCCCCAAAAACCGTTATATTCTGCTGGAGATTGAGGCACACGGCGGTCAACTGTGATTAAAATGAAGACGTCTGCCATTGTTCCACCTCGATTCCACCACCGCACTGCACTCCGAGGCAACATCCTTTTATTGACTCGTACCTAAATCAATCTCGTTTACCCTCGCCCGTTGATCTTGCTTTACTGCTTAAATACCGCTCCAGAGCCAGGAGTCTGAGGCGCTTCTAAAGTGCCTGGTTTGACCTCAACTGATCTGTTTGATAGCAGTTTTAAAGAGGGCGGGGGGGGGGGGGGGGGGGGGGACGCCACGCCACGGGGTCTGCATCTCTTCGAGAGATCCTCTCTTTGTGAGCGGGGAGTCTTTGAAGCCCGCCTTCCTTCCTGAGGAGGTTGTTTTGTTCCTCTGTATCCAGAACCTTCCAGAGGCTTGCCTCTGCCGCTTACAGAGGCAGTCGAAAAGGCGGATGAAAGCCTGACGAAATGTGCGCACAATTCTTGCTCCGGTCTGATCGCTCTTGTTTGCGGAGGATTCCGACGCTGCGGTAACACCCGGCGCGTCTTTTTTCTTCTTCTCGCCTTTTGGTTTTTGTTATTCCCACAACGACGAGCGGCGCCGTTTAACCCTCTTCAGAGAGCCGGGGCGCAGTTGAAAGAATACCTTTTTTGTCTGAGCGTACAGAACATGCATACAGTGCCTATTGACTCGAGGGGGGCGGGGGGGGGGGGGGGGGGGTGGGGGGGGGTGAGGGGCTTGGAAGACACAGACGAGGCTTTGTAGCGCTTTGCTGCGGTGCCGCGCTTGTCTGTTGCCGAAGCCTTTAAAAGGCAAATGTACCGCAGGCGATCCCCCGGGTATAGTAGCAAGCATTGTCGCTGTCGCTGTCTTCCTCCTCCTCCTCCTCCTCCTCCCACCACCCCCTCTCCTCTTCTCCCCTCCCCTCGTTCACATGCATAAATAGATCAGGGAATACATAAATCAAAATAAAGATGACAGCAGGAGCGATTTAGAGACGGAAGAATCGGCAATAAAACTCCATCAAAGTGTCGTTTGAGAGCAGCGGTGCAGGCCCGGGGGCTGCTGAGCACCAATCAGAGGAGGCGCAGAGCCAATCCCAGGTAGGCTGGCAGCGGGGAGGCCTGTCGTCATGACAACCCACCACACAGCCTACGCATGTACACGGGGAGAGCAGGGAGGGTGTTATGTAGGAGGGAAGGGGAGGCTGCTTATCCACACACAGGAATAGGTGGCAGGAGGAAAAAAAGCTCCTCAGAAGTCAAAACACGTTGATCGCCCCGAGGTAGTAAACCGCAAAAAAGCATCTCGTGTATTACAACACGATTTGAGATTGTGCAAAACTTTTATAATCTTCTGCATTTTTAGCATATGAGGCCGTTGCTTGACCTCATTACATTTTAGAGGGGAGAAAAACAACCCCCGGGGTCTTTTGTGATGGTAATTGACCACAGTAAATGAGGGACTGACGGAACACATCAGGATGCTGCGGATTAGGCCGGTAACGTTAGCATCTGAAAAGAGGGTCTGGGTATTGAGTGAACTGAATGAGGAGTGGATTTGGGAGCACCGCGAGCGCTCCGTCACGTACTGGGTCATTACAGGATTTCTCTGTGCCCTTATTCTGGAATAAATATTTCATGCAAACGTTCCTGAACTGGGTGGCATGCGGGACTGTCGACATGCAGCCAGTATTCCCTGCAGCCTTTTCTGAATGCAGTTTGGAGGGATTCCTGGCTTCTCCGATAAGTTGTCCCGTGAATATGTTGCGGGTCCACGACGCGTCCCCAATACCTGCTGACTCGGCGCCCGTCCCTCTGTGGGGATAGAACATGGATGAATGAGTTATCTCAGTATGCTGCGAAGAACAAATAAGGCAGAATAAACACCAGCAGACAGAGTTTGACCATTTAAAAATATGTGGCACTGGGTGGCCTTAAGCCATAAATGTGTTTGATCAATTTAGACTGCATCAAAAATATTTTTCCCAGAAAGCAGTTCTCCAGAAACCTTCCATGTGGAATTCTTGTCATATGTGACCAGTCATAAGCCACAGAACAGCGCATCAGCGATATAGTTAAATAAGACATAATCCAACTGGTACACAGTTGTACTGTAAGTAAAGCGCATCATAAAAACTCCTTCACTTTAATTAACTGTCGCCTAGGTCTTTTATGGTTACTTTGATATTCACTTCCAGATTTATTTGTTAATTACTTTGAGTTTCGGGTTCAGTTCCAGATTTATAGAGGCTGTATATTGCGGTTTGCCTCGGTTATTCAGATTGATTATTACATCGTCTTTTGACTGTTGTTGAATTCACACCGACAGACGTGTAAAACATAAGCACAAGCATGAACTCTAACTCTTTTTTAAATATCAAATCCGATGCTTCATTATATACCTTTCAGAGTTCTAATGTCCATCATCCTCATAATGTCACCGCGTCCAATAAACCGGGATGAACACTCCACCAACACTGCAGCTGCTGCGATAATTACACAAGAAGCACAGCCCTGTGTGTCTGCGTGAGCTCCCGTTATTGGCCCCGCGTAGCGCCGCGTGCCGTCTGCCAGTTAAGACTAACAGCGATGGAGATCCGGGGCGGCTCTCGCCGTAATCGAGCTG
The DNA here is from genome assembly GCA_036178185.1 of Liparis tanakae. NCBI lineage: Eukaryota > Metazoa > Chordata > Actinopteri > Perciformes > Liparidae > Liparis > Liparis tanakae. The sequence goes on from CM070102.1 coordinate 19,419,893, forward strand.
TCATTCCCGCAGACGGCCGAGAAGAACACCGCGGCATAAATACCCACACGCCATCAAACACGTTTCAGACTTATCCCAAATCTGAACCTATCCGCCGTGTGCCTGCGCATATCTATATTTGATCGGAGTCTTATCCTGTCGTCACATCGGATGATGCCTTCTGAGTCTGGCTGCTTCAGTCAAAAGGCATCAGGAGGGCGGGGGCGAGGGGGTTCTCTCTCTCCCTCTCTGTCTTTTTCATTTGACGATCTGGGTTACTTGTTGACGCGTCCTCCTTTGTCCTGTCGCCTCGCGTGACATCAGCGCTGACATGATTACAGCTAATGGCTGTCACAGGGACTGGGTTGCAGGAAACGCTCCCAACACTATATTTAGACCTTTTTTTTTTTTTTTTTACTCCGCCGCCTCTTCTCTCATTTTAGAAAGCAGACATTTCGGCTCGTCGCCGTATCTGGTGTTTAGTTTGACCTCCTCCTCTCAATTGGCATCTCGTCAAGCTCGGTGAAACCGCCGCCGCCGCCGACTAGCAAAGGTGTGCGTGAGGAAGACGGCGCTAATGATCACGATGATGATGATGGAGGAAGATGAGGCGGTGGGGATAGAGATGATGATGGCAGCCGAGACGCCGACAATGGAGGTGCTTCTGATGATGAAGGTGGTGGGGGGGCGGTGATGAGGGTTGAAGTGATGGTGAAAGTGATGACATTGCCGTTGGTGGTGATGATGATGACGAAGGGGGGTAGATGTCACCTGGTGTCAGCAGAGAGAGAGAACACTGTCAGACTTGCTAACCCACTCTGCTCTCCTTCTTTCCCCAGTTTGAAGCTTGAATGTGACAAGTTGGCCAGTGAGAAGTCAGAGATGCAGCGCCATTATATCATGGTGAGTGAAGCTGTGTGTGTGTGTGTGTGTGTGTTTTGCTATATGTTACTGTTGTTCTTATGTTCTCACTCTTTGTTAATTGATACTCTTTTAAAGTGCTCCTTCTTCTCGTATGTCTTCTTGCTGCTCATTTCTATATATTGAACCATCTGTTCTATGTAGTATTCACAAGAATGGCCTACACTAAGATAATTGCTCAGATCTTGGAATGCAAAGACGCTGCTGAACACGGGTCAGACTGGTCAGGAAACACGAGCTGGCAACCACGTGTTTTAAAGGGCCAGTGTGCAGCATTTTCGCGGTTCTGTCATTTAAAATGGAAAATGATATTTAGAGCTGTCTCCATTAATGTATAATCACCTGGATCTAAGAATCGTGTTTTTGGTTATCCTAACGAGCCCCTTGTGTCTACCTAGGGGGCCGATCCCCAGAATGGTCAAAACTAGGGATGCACCGATCTGATCGGCGCCGATCCATATCGGCCGATATTGCCATTATCGGTTTTGATCGGCGTTCTCAAAACGGCCGATCAAACCGATCGATCAGATGACATCACATCTGCGAGAAATACTATCAGAGACGTTTCAATCGCCGCTCGCCGCAACGGAGTAAATGCGCCGCAGAGTGACAGGGGCGAGCGAGCGGCGAGCGAGTGGCACCTCGTCCCCCGAGTTGAATCTCTGGGTCAACTCACCGACACTCGCATGTCTGAGCCCCTACAGACTGATGCTCACGGGAGCGCGCCAGGCTTTTCATAAAGTTAGCCGCTAACTTTATGAAAAGCCTGGCGCGCTCCTGATCGAATGCTAACTGTTAGCGGAAGGATTTAAGTGACACAACATCCGGTTTTTGCAAAGTTAGCGGAAAGAGCCACGTAAAACAACATCCGTTTTTCAAAATAAGAGGTCGACAAATCATACACTAACATATACAAGTAAACAATGAACTGATTTTGTATCTTTATAGATTGTTTCTGAGATTTAGCTTAAATTATGCTAACATTAAAACATTTTTACTGTACCAAGGAAGAGTTTATAAAAATAAGTCAGACTTTTGTATGTTAAATAAAGTCCTGTATATAGCGAGATCTTTTTGCGTTTTCATATCGAGGTTCAAGGTTTTTTTATTTGCCATCCGTGCCTAGACCAGCAGTCCAGACACATTGGAATTATTTTTGCAGGGCTCTCCGAGTCAGCAGAGGTACAAAACAAACACACAACAATAATAATAATAATAGTAACGGTAATAGTAATAGAAATATGAAAAATATATTTTTTTAAACACTACAAAAAACACACATATACCGCAATATGAAAAAATACAGGCAGCACATCCAACTGGCCTTGTGACTGTCCAAACAGAACGAGCGTAGGACGTTATGTGAATGTACACAGCTGTTTTCAGTCACGCCAAGGCTGAACACCCAACAAAAACGAACGGCATATGTAGCTTTTTCACAATTTCGATGTTGTCCATCTGGAAGGAAGTCAGGTGACGTCATTATCGAGCCACAAAGAAGCATATTTGAGGCTATCCAAAAGGTTCTGTCAGGACTAGCGCACCCTGAAGACCTGAGCGCACACCAAATCCTGCGAGGGAAGGAACCGCCCAGCTCTGCCTCTGACTTGCTCCTACTCGTTCCCTTCATCGGTTTCCTTTTTCATAGTAGAGGGGGGAAAATATTGGTGAACATGCAAAATAGAGAGCCCTGATAGCAGATGGGGAGGAGAATGGCGTACGAAATAAAAGACCAATGACGGGCTTATGCCCACAGTCAGACGAGTTTCTTATTGACCGTCAATGGTTCTTTTAACCGTGACCACAATCGTTCCCTTCCCTTAACAAAGCTGTTAGCTGCTTGGACCTAACATTCCTAAACCTAACCGTGTGCACAGTGTCTCATAAAACTGAATATATTTTACAGCGGTGATGTACGATGGTGAATCTCGTGTGTGACCTCGTTTGGTCTCGTTAAGTCGGCCTCAACAGCTAACTTGGCCAGGACGATTTGTTTCTTCATTTTTCCACTTGCTTTTATCATTTTATGATTTAAATTTGACTATGTTAATGCTAAGCACCAATACATCAAAGAACATGTGTTTTTGGTGAAACCTACTGTGCAATAAAAATGATTCTGACTGATAACATAATCACGTTGACCAAAAATACAAAGATACGACCGTAGACGCAATAAATTGCGGCTGTCCTTGATTATTCTCTCCCTTTGTGTTTCTGCAGGCACTGTATGTGTGCAATATCTCTCCCCACCCCCCTCCATTTCCTCTCTTTGCCCCCGTCTCTCTCCACTCATACAGTCACACACAAACATGCACACATGCACACATGCACACAGATGTGCTCGCCTGCTCTCTGCTCCACCTCGGGGCTAATCTCATTGTTGCTGGCCGTGGCTGTGTTGCCGTCTGATGTTTTGCCTCTAATTGATCCTCTGACTGGCTTTAATCTCATCTAATCTGTGCCGCCGCACTGCTCTCTCCACCATCAGCCAGCCAGCAGACACACACTCGCTCACACGCACACTTCCTGTGTGTGTGTGTGTGTTTCATGCAGGTGCGAGTGCATAAGATCTCACACACACACACACACACACACACACAGTCATTGTCGGCCTGATAGCATCCGTACACTCGTATAAATATATACATTTGGACAGGAAAGCACAATCTTGCAAAAGTATTTGATGCAAACCTGAACAAAATCTTCTGTGTATCTATTTAAACTGACGTTCACAACTAAATGTATTTTATTTTGCGCTTGGTGTGTTTAATTTCTGTAAATTATACACAAGTTAAGGTAAAAGTTAAATTGAGATTTATGTGTTTTGCAGAAACCCAGTTTCTTTAATTTGACATGATTTCTTGGCCGATCGGGTAAATGCCCGGCAGGCTGTGTGCTGGCCTGAAGGGTGGCATTATCCATAAGAAAAGAAAAATAAAGGCTTTGAGCTGTCTTGTTTTATCCCTAAAAAGCAGTATTTTGTATGACTGCTGTCCTCAGTCTATATATTTAGTGTCGGTCCTCCCAGTTCATGTGCCAACTCCCAACACTGAGAAGCAGACAAAGCCACAAACATGCAACGAGTCACTGAAGGGTTGATGGGGAAGTTCATCTCTGTCAGTCTGATCTGTTCTGGGTATGATTTGGCTGCTTAAACTCAGCAAAATCCAGTATTCATAATCTATTGCGATGTGAGAAATCAAAAAGCTCTGTGTATAAGTGCAACAGTCCAGTTCAGTCTTTGTAAACCGTCTGGCCTTTTACCTCCTCTTCGTCAACTTGCCCGTCTTCCTCTTCGCTAAACAAATAAAATAATCATGGTACCAAACTGTCGTCGAAGCATTTTGGATATAAAACCACAGTTGTAAAAATAAAATGTGATGGTGATGTCATCAAATAGGACTGCAGGCATTTGAAGCTTCGTTAAGAAAAAAATCCATTGAAGCTTAAATGTAGAAAAAACAAGTGCTGCTGCCTTTCTTTTTTCTCTTAAGAAAAAAGAAGAAGAAAACGCAGCTGCCTTCTGGTTACAAAAGAAGAAGCGAAAAAAAAAAGAAAAGTGAAGTCACCTGTGGAGTTGTCACTCAGTGAGGCGGCGGAGGCGACACGAACAAACAAAACAGCTCCGCAATGTATTTTGCGATCAAGCTTCATGCGCCTCTGTTTTTCCAAAGATGAGATGCTTTCTTCTGAAAACAAAGGGATCTTCCTCGGTCCAAACCGTCGTCAGATTCCTCTCAAAATGTTGCAATAAAATTGAACTATGAATGCAATATGGCTTCTCCCTCCCTCCCTCCCTCCCTCCCTCCCTCCTAATGCACACCCTCACTCAAACAAAGCCACGCCATGCACATACACACACACTTTCAATCGCACTTCCACTCCATCAGGGGCAGGCCCGGCCTTGTATCCCCACAACAGCCAGCCCCCTCCCCCACTCCTCCTCTAATAGCGTATCAGGTTGCCCCACTCCCCCGGCCAGCGGCAGCACCTCCATTTCCCCAGCGCTGTAATTACTTTAGGGAGCTTCCGTGTGGGCGCGAGCAGCTACACAGAAAAAGTGTGTGAGTGTGAGTGTGTCTGTGCGTGCGCGTGCACACACATTCACGCGCAAGATGGTGTGAGATCGAACCGCAAGAAAAAAACAATTGTGTGTGTGTGTGCGCGCGGTGCAGTGTGCATTTATGTGTGAGAGATGTGTGTGTTGTTTGTTTTCCAGTGACAGAGCCAGTCCCCCCCCTGCAGACAGAGTGGGTGATTAACAGGGTTGACGCCTAGAGGGTGGCCCTCTCATTAACACTGAACTCACACACACACTCACTCACACACACACACACTCACACTCACACACACGCACACACATACACACATTCTCTACTCTGGTGTTTTCTCTCTGTTTTTTCCCCTATTTATAGTTGTGTGTAGTGTTCCTCTCTTTTGTGTGTATGCAGGTGTGTTTTAGTGGGAATAGGTTTAGAGTTATTAAGTTGTCAAAGATGTGCAGTAGGGTTGGGCGTTGGTATCTATTCTCATATTATCTGATCAGGGTTAATTTTTATTTAGATTGACAATAGTCGATCTGATCGCCATAGGGCAACATGGCTCAACATCTGAAGAAGCTTTGGAATAATAGAACCGTAACTAATGCAGTGAAAGTTAAGTGAATAAAGATTTAAAAAAGAGAAACAAATCTATTTAATAGCTATGTCTCCTCCATTCAAACAGCAGCTTGTGTTAACATGAGGCTCTTTCTATTAACATCACATTTCAAATGATATCCAGATGTAATGAATAGTTTGAAGCTTCATTCATAACTTGACCTTTGTATTATTATTATGAATAACTTATAAACATTGTGTACAGTAGACCACGTTCTTATCTTCCCTCTTATCAACCGCTCTCTGTTTACATATGAATATGCGTGGGTGTGGAAGTGAAGTCCAATTATGACACTATTTAGATTTCTTCATTAACTAATTCTTCCATTCGTTCTTTTTAAGAATACCATCTGAAAAACACTATTTAATTCTAGTTTTAGTGTTATCCAAATAAACATCAGCTGTTCAACACATGATTGGTCAAACGGTAAAGGTTCTGCATCACGTGTTGGCATCGACCTCCTGTGCACGTCTGGGAAAAGCTTTTTGATGCTTGTGTTTATAACGTTATCTCTTTGCTTTATTCTCTTCTCCAGTACTACGAGATGTCCTACGGGCTCAATATCGAGATGCACAAACAGGTGAGTTAGATCCTTTGAAAACAACACGCATGTAGCCGTTTACATAACGTTGAACCGGTCGTCAGTTTGCTTTGGCAACGGTTCCCATGTCGCTGATGAACCAGAGACGCCTATAAGTGAAACACGAGTTGAGCCTTCTCACTAAACGCGGGGCTGACAGGAAGCAGAGAATGATTTTCTTAAACATAACTTCTCTCCTGTGCACCTGCCCACCAAGGAGACGCCATTCCCTTTGATGTGCTACGAGGAAACCAGCAAGAGCCACAAATTAGAGCTGCTGCAATTTCAGAACATTTAGTTTTTTCTTTGATTCCCCCCCCCCCCCACCCTTTTTCTAAACTTCTGCCTGCCATTAGTGGTTCAGAGGGCATACTTTTAAACGTGGTGATTTGTCAAAGTGTCGGGGACTATCAGTCCTTCGAGGTCTCAGTTTATTCGTACTGACGATTCGACCGTGGGACTTTCACGGCCGTCAGGACCTTGGAGGCGTTCCAGTGACTTTGCATCGCCTGTGCAACAAAAACACTTTTTTTTTTCCTCCACTTTCAGAACCTTGAGCGTCCGAAATAACTCTCGCGTTGTTATTCTGTTGACGCAGACACAGCTGTGCATTCCCAAACCCATTTCCCCCCCCCACTGTGCACCTGCAGCTCACTGATTGGCAGGTGTAAATTACAGAGATAATCTCCCTTCACTTTGGGAGCATTCAGGGACATTTGAATGATGTCACCTGAGGCCGTGTGTAGAAAGGCAGGCGCCAAAGGGGGGGAAGCGCTCCTGCTGCTGCCAAATCAATTTGAGTTCACGTTATCCACGCTGATGATGGGGAGCACGGAAATGTGGATACGGAAATTAATTTCAGTGGAAGGTTTTTTTTTTTAATCAAGCGTCTTAATTTGGGAACACATCCTCAATCATATAATGACAACTTCTTGCATAAAGTCAATACCCCCCCTCCCCCCCCATCTTTTAAATTCAGTGAAGACGGTCCAGCTAGAATCGGTTTTCTATTTTGATGCAGAAAGGAGGAGGCAGGGGAGGAGTGGAGAGGTGATATCCATACACTTTGTCTGGCTGAAGCTGGGGGAGTAATTTATGCTCAGCCTGTAGGAGGGAGAGCGATGGGCCTCCAAAGGGCCGGCCCTTATCGGTGACCTCGTCTGGCGCTGCCCTTCCACACACACACACACACACACACACACACACACACGTATGATTGACGGCGCACACTGACAGCCATATTGGGAGATCTGAGTATGCTTTGACAAATGGACACACACACACACACAGATACAGACACACACACAGAAGTAGAGGCTTCCGTGATTTAAAGACCGTCACATATTTGCACCCACACACACTCTGAGGCAGGAAGACCGACACACAGGCACACAGCGCACACTCGCACACGCTGACACACACACACTGAGCGTTATTGTGCACTTCGTCCCACCCCATTCCTTTATCTCACAGGAATAAAATTCAGTCACAAGTGTGTGTGTGTGCGCGCGTGTGTGTGTGTGTGTTTTTGTTTCAAATGTGTGTGTATGTCCAGAAGTCTTTGTGTGATTTTGTACATTTGCTCACGCATTGTCCTAGTGGCTGTCAGCAATTTAATAAAAAAAGTGTGCGCGTGTATCCCCCTATTGTGTGTGTGTGTGTGTGTGTGTGCGCCCTCATAAGCAGTTGTGGGTTTCTGTTGATGCGTGCTCTTGTTATCGTGTGTGTGTGTGTGTGTGTGTGTGTGTGTGTGCGTCCTGGCTTTGTGCACACTATGAGTGGGTGCAGAGAATCTCTAGTTCCATTAGAGAGTTGAAATTGAAGGGGATGTGTGGAAACGAGTGTCGAGGAGCATTCATGTCTAGGCCCATTGTGCACAGCCAGTGCACGCGCCCCCTCCCCCCCTTCTTCTCCTCCTCCCTTTCCACCGCTGTCTCTATTTCCCCCTCTTTCTTTCTTTCTCTCACGCACTCTCCCACATTCAATTGCTCCCTCTTGATCACTCTGTCCCACTCGATTCAAAAAATATCTCTCCTCTTGTCTCTCTCTCTCTCTCTCTCTCTCTCTCTCGCTCTCTCTCTCTCTGCCCCTCCATGTTTTGTCTTGGCGGAGAGAAGCGAGGTTGAGTTGTGGATGAACTGTGAATATGTTGAGTGAAGCTGCAGGTTGCTGGGTCCCTCTTTGTCTTGTTTGTGTTTCTCTGTTTTCCTTCCTCCGTGTTCAGTCTTGGGTGTTTGTCCTGCTGTATGACGATAACTCTTCTTCTATGTTTTGCCTATGTTGTAGACAGTGTCGGTGCTTTCATCGCATGTCTGAATAACGCACAAGCAGTCGTCATTACACACACTGTACTTTATTTTCCAGTGTAAGACTGGTGTCTATAAGTTGAACTGCAGAAGACCTCCGGCCCGCTGCTCTTGTTTGGGTCGGTTTGTGGAAGTATCCAGATCCATAAGTAAGAGTAGAGCAGCTGAAATAATGTCCATTAGTAAGTGGATGAGCTGAAGTTCAATAGGAAAGTATTTTATCAGTGTCACAAGTAGCAGAATGGACCTTGGTCCATGGTCAAAGGTTCACATTATCATGTCTTATTATTGTAATTACAACTATATAATATTGGATTATATAACTGAAGTGTTAACTTGCAGGCAGCATTGTAATGTTTTGGCCAGTTTAGTTGGAGCTAATTTGAATTACCGTAAATACATTTTGGTAGTTAAATCTATACTGTTGGATCATATTCTTTAAGATATGTATGTATTGTAGAATAGGAATTTAAATTTGAGTAGGAAAGGTAAATACTCAATCATTGAATGCTGATTAGATGCACTCGACAGCCACGACTGCTGGTTTGATTTTCTTTTTTTATTGGTTTAATCTTTTACGGTATATCAGAAGTGATAAAGAACTCTGATATAGGGTCGTGTTCTCGGCAGGAAGCGGCAGCACAAGACGCTCAAACAGAGAACCAGAGAACCTCCTCCAGGAGCAGGAAGTCTGAACCGCTGGGTTTGTTTAGGCTGCCTCGCATGTCTCCTTGAAACGGATTCTTAATCGACGTGAACACGTTCCAACGGTTGAGTCGACAGTTTTTGGAGCTGGATGAAAAGGTTATTAATAAAGACAAATATGCTGAATTGACATAAAGAAGCGAACATACATCCTCGCTGTTTTCTGTGCTTCGCTTGCCCACACAAAGCCCTCGCCCGTGGACGTGTGCTCCGGGAGCGCTGGAGGAAAGCTGGGAAGAAGAAGCAGGGTCAAATGTAGAGGCAGGACAAAGGAGGAGAAGAAGCGTTCAGACAGTTAAAAGCTGAGGGAGACACAGAGAGGCGGATAATAGAGAGCACGGATATATAAAAAAAAAAAAAGGAAACGGAGGCTGGGGGGGGGGGGCAAGAGAGAGAGAGAGGGGCGCATAAAGGGCACTGAAAAAGAGAAAGAGCCATAGTTAGTATGGAGCGAGTCCCGCAGAGACATTTTAGAGAGACATTTTCGAGATGTCAGGGTGTGCGTGTGTGTGTGTGTGTGTGAGTGTGTGTGTGTGTGTGTGTGTGTAATGATGAGCGGATAGAAGTGAGGCGCTTGATGTGGAGCTGCGCTCTGCATGCCTAATGACGGTTAGGAGGGCCCCTCTCTCCTCATCGCGCCACGAATTAGGCTCTGACACAATTACTGCTGCTTTGCATATCTCAGACGGATTGGATGATTACCAACCAAATGTGATAATAGGTGTGTGTGTGCGCGTGTGTGTGTCCACGCACAACCCCCCCTAAGACTTTGCGAAAGAGTATAGAGTACAAGCAACTTAATTAATGAGGTGAATAAAGGGAATTTGGTATGCTGTGTGTGTGTGTGTGTGTGTGTGTGTGTGTGTGTGTGTGTGTGTGTGTGTGTGTGTGTGTGTGTGTGTGATGCAATATATGTGTGGAAGGTCAGAGCCGAGGTTTCCCATACTGATGAGCGTGTGGTTTGAAGCCTACGGGTTTAAAGGATAGTCAACAAATCCCATAAAAAAACTAAGAAATGTGTTGAATCGTTTGTATTATTCCCCTCTGTGTGTTTAATGCTGTGCCGTGTCAAAAAATGACAAAATATGATCGTATAAATGTCGCTCTCCAAACCGGATCGGGGTGGTTTGGCGGGCGGATGTTGTTTCCGCTCCTTTTTCCATTGTGCACCAAGACGACACGCCGAGTTTTAATGCGTCCCAAAAGCATTGAAACAATCCGGAGTAATAAACACGTTTCACGGGACAAAGCGGCGCCGGTTTCTGACCACGCTTTTAAAAGCGGCGGCCGTTTGAACTCCCGTTTCAAAGGTTGTCCTCGCCCTGCTGCCGCGGAGCAGGCGCCGCGTCGGCCGCTGATAACGCCGCGACAAATCTAACCCGGCTCGACTTGACTCGGGCCGGGAGACGAGTTCTTTATCTTTCACGCCGCTCCTCAATCTCTCGGCCACGTTTACAGCTGAAGAGGGCGCCGCGCTCCTATTGGTTAATCGAGGGACACAGCGCTGACGTGGCGGTTCCTTCTGTCAGGACGTCGATGTTCGGACCAGATTTGGCGTCTACGTGGAATGTTACGATTGGTCGCCCGAGGCGACGCCCATCGCCTGGGATCGGCCGCTCTCGTGTCGTTTGGAGCCGGCGCTCAGGTGTGTAGCGGCGTTAAAAGCAGTGAGTCACGCTGTTGCTCTGGCGGACATGTTCCTTCATCGTGATGAACATGAACACTGAGGTGGATCGTGAATCAGTCGTATGCACGCCATGTTCCCTCGAAAACAAAGTATGTGTTCATCCGCGTCATAAAATAGTCCCCAACTCCTGTTTGAGCGCCGCCCGCCTCCATCTTTTGTTGTTGTGGAGGAGACGAGTTTTCCTGACCCGTTTATTGGGTGAACCTCGTGTCCCTGAATGAGTTACTGACGAGCCAGAGATGTGGAGTCGTTGGCAATAACTAAAATGTGGAGCTCTCTCTCTCTCTCTCTCTCTCTCTCTCTCTCTCTCTCTCTCTCTCTCTCTCTCTCCCCCCCGCAGGCCGAGATAGTGAAGAGATTGAACGGGATCTGCGCACAAGTCCTCCCCTACCTGTCTCAGGAGGTAAGCACACACACGCTGACCTCTGACCCTCGGCACAGTTTCCGTACGCCCTGGAATGAGATCAGCCTCATTCCCGCCTCATTACCTCTCCACCTCCGCGACCCCCTCGCTCGGCATCCCTTCCTCCTCTCCTCTCATCATTCATCATCACTCGCCTCCCGTGTTCCTTTCCAACTCACTTTCACTTTATTCCCCCCCTCCCCCACACGCCTCTGCCATATTCAATTTGTCCTCCCTATTTTGCCTCCCCCTCCCCTTTTCACTTCCCCCTCCGCTCCCCTCCTCCCCTTGTATCCCTTCCTCCTCCGCCATCTCCTCCATCCCCCTTCTCTTTTACGTGTGTGTGTGTGTGTGTGTGTGTGTGTGTGTGTGTTATAAATGGTTGTGTGATTCAGATAAGCCGTGCCCTTATCTGCCCACCAGCGCGTTGACCTCCACCCATTACAGCACACCAGCCAACCATCCATTCACCGGTGTCACACAAGGCTTGTGTGTGTGTGTGTGTGTGTGTGTGTGTGTGTGTGTGTGTGTGTGTGTGTGTGTGTGTGTGTGTGTGTGTGTGTGTGTGTGTGTGTGTGTGTGTGTGTGTGTGTGTGTGTGTGTGTGTGTGTGTTTGTGTGCACCTGGATGAATGAATGGCCGGGGGAAGAGGGCGGGTGCATCACTAGAGAGGGTTGTCTCTCTCTGTTGGGACTATTGATATTGATCTAACCTCTCCATCTCTCCCCCCTCTCTCTCACCCTCCCTCCCTCCCTCCCTCGTCTTCACCCCAACCCCCACCACCCGCCCCCCGTCTCCAGCACCAGCAGCAGGTCCTGGCGGCCATAGAGAGGGCCAAGCAGGTCACCCCCCCAGAGATGAACTCCATCATAAGGGTATGATGTTCCAGCCCCCAGCCCCCCCTTGAGGGTCTTATGATGGCTAGAAAGCACAATTATTGATCATTCTCACGTATTCTATTGTTTTGTTTGATGGCCTTCATTTATTGGCTTGCAGTTTAAAATATTTAAGATCTATATTTTGAACTATCTGAACTGAAATTGGTCGGATTCTGACATAAATAGCTGGAACAGGTATCGGAAACCATTTTGATTGCTAACAATTCAAGCACATTTATGTCTATGTATTTGTTTTGTTATATTTTGCTTTACAAAGTTGGAAAACCAATGTTTAAGTCGAGGGTCAGACGCACGGGCACACTGTTGATCATAAGCGTAGCAAGATCAGCTAGCTAGCTAAACTCTGAATCAATATGGGCGGGGCTTCAGCCAGCTAGCTGTAATCCTTCATCTCTGGGGCTTTAATGTTAGCCGGATACACTTTATCAATATAAGCCTGGTAGTAGCTAGCTTAGCTACTTCATCATTTTACCAGAGGTTTATTATTAGCTAGCTGAGCCGCTCCATCACTGTGATTCACAGCATCTCAGTGTTTACTGCTTTAGGTCCAGAGGGCGCTGGTCTCCACTGGGCTTAGAGCTGGAGCCACAGGACGCTGTCCATTTTCTGTTGCCCGTCTATAATTTTTCCATATTCCATAGCCTCTATTTTTATATCTTAACATCAAATATAGGTCAAGGACGAGGAGACGTTTACTTTGAAGGTGTAGCTCGTGAAATCTGGGGCATTTGGTTACCGTATGAGGAGTCGGTCCGGATTGTCATAAAATCCACCCACTGATGAGGGGGGGGTGCAGCAGCAGCAGCTAGTGCTGAGAAATGATCAGGCTTGGTAGTAACAATATGTCTTTATGTTAAAATAAAACATGTATGTTATTTGTGTGTGTTGTATGGTAACGCCTGTGAGTGTCATGTATAAGACGTCTTTGTCATCTATAAGACGTCTTTGTCATCTATAAGACGTCTTTGTCATCTATAAGACGTCTTTTAACTGTATTCTCTCCTCTCGCTGGTTTTCTTGGGGCTGTATAGATTGAAATTGCATCCGTTATAAATAAGTTATGTGCGCTGAAGACTTTCCGTCTCCCGCCGTGTTCCGGCGTTGTTATGAGCCGTCCGTCCAGCCTGTTGTGCCTGAGCTATTAGCGCCGCGCCTCGGGGGTTATATGTACACAACACATCGTCGGTGGTGCGTAATACGTCTGTGCGTTGCAGATTTAGCGTTTCCTTCAGTGTTCTGCCGTGATTCGTCCCGCTGTGCCTAAGTTGTGTCTGGTTGTCTTCCATGTAGCAGCAGCTCCAGGCTCACCAGCTGTCTCAGCTCCAGGGCCTGGCCCTCCCCATGACCCCCCTGCCGCTGGGCCTGAGCCAGCCCAACCTCCCCGCCGTCACCACCTCCTCCGGTCTCTTCTCCCTCTCCTCCCTGCTGGCCTCCCAAGCCCAGCTGGCCAAGGAGGAGAAAGCCTCGCGCGAAGGAGTGGACAGCCACCGCGAGGAGGACGGAGACAAGTCCGATTAGATGGTGTCCCCCATTCAGCTCCGCTTTTTGTCCAGAGACCTGAATCCCTAGATCTGAGCCCCCTTGGCCTACAGCCTCTCCCCTGGTCTCCCTCTCTCTCTGACCTTAGCTAACATGGGCTTCAAGCCCATCAACACAGCTCCAGCTACACACCCCTAACCAACTCCCTTTATCGGGAGGGCTTTGGCCCCGCCCCTTCTGCCAGACTAGTCCCGACCGCTTCATATTGACCACACATAGGTTGTTTCTTTTTGCTCTCTTCTCTCTATCGCCATCAGTGTCTCCTGTGTCTTTTCTTTGAATACTCTATCTCTTCTTGGCATGTGTTCAAGCTTCAGTTATTGTGCGTTTTCTTTTTTTTCTTTTCTGTACGGCTTTCTGTTTCACTTCCTTCCGCTCTCGTCTCTCAGTTCTTATTCCTGTTTAGGTTTCGGGTTTTTTCCCCCTCCATAACTGTATTCCTCCATCGCGCCCACCACTTGCCTCTGGTCCACGCTGGTCCTTGTTCTGCAGGACGGATCTGTGACACTGAACTGCAGGCTAAACGTTGTTTGGCACGCTGTAAAACGATTCAGAAACAACACCGGATTCAGAAACAACTTCCTTTTCCCAACCGAGAGGTCGGACAGAGGTCGGACAGAGGTCGGACAGAGGTCGGACAGCGTCGATATTGTGTGTCGGTACAGATTGCATGCGTCCATTCCCAGCTACGCGTTGGCTCTGAGTTTTAGATGGTGGATTGTTATGAAGCAGAGAAGTGTTTTTGAATTGTGCCCTCGTGTCCCGGCTAAAGAGAGCAACGTCACACACACACACACACACACACACACACACACACACACACACACACACACACACACACGCCCAAACCAAAACACTGCTGCTTCTAAAGCAGAACTGTTAAATATTGGAAGACGGCTCCAGTTGACAAACTCAATTTTTACCAAGAAAGGAAAAGAACCCTCTTCCTGCTGCGTGGTTACAAACCCACCTCAGGAAGTAACCCCCCCGAGGCCCCGCCCCAATGCAGCCGACCAGCGCCGCTGCTCGACTCCTCCCCCTCCTCGACTCCTCCCCCTCCCATCCAGCCGCTGCATCGTTAATGTGCACTATTATTAGTGCGGGCGCCGAGGGGAGACGGCGTGCATGTTGTGTGTTTGACAGCAGAGGGCAGTGTGTGTCTTCCTCCCCGACGGGTTCAGAGCAGCAACAACAACAACAACAACAACAACGACAGAGAATAGGAGGAATGGCTTGTTCATCCACTCTGTGAGTACAACCGTAATCTACAGAGACTCGACCGGTGACGGTAACCTCTGCATGCGGTCAGTCCCGTCTGTCACGACTCGGCTCTTGAGGAACGGCCGTTGATCCGTTTTCGTGAAACGGACCCCGTGCTTTGGAGCCGTCTGCAATTTTCTGATTTAAATCCGGCACATTTCGATTCGCCGTACACATCCGTCACACGTCAGACCGACGCTGCATTATTCAGGCGGCCGCACGCCTACGCGCAACACTCGAGTGGAAAACCTCCACGGCCCGAGAAAACAGAACGCGGCGCAGCTCACGCGGAGGAAGCGCGAGCGTCCGCCGCAGCTGCTCCGATGAGTAAGGACGCCCCCGCAGCCTCGCGGCCTGCTTCCGATTAGCTCGTCCGATTAGGCCTCCCGTCAGGTGGAAGTCGGGAATAACGTGACGTGTTCTACGCGTCCGCTTCCAAACTTTTATAGGGCCCTCGAAAATACTCCCACGTATGGGCGTCACAAGCACACACACTGAGGCGCCGTGAAACCCCGACACACACACACACACACACACAAACATAAATACACACCCTTTCTTAGCCGGCTATATTAACGGCTATACTGAAAATTAATTGGATTTAAAAATTAACAATCCTTGAATTTGGGAAAACGCCACTCCAAACGACCTTCGACTTGAGGACGATAAAGCACATCTTTATTATTTGAGATTCCCAAAGTAAAAAAATTGGGGCAAATTGCACGTTATGGCCAATATCTCTGACGACATACTGTTGGTGACGTCGGTGGGGCGGCGCCCTGGGGGACGCCCTCCGCGGGGCGCCTGGGAACAAGACAGGTGTGTCTGCGTTGTACAGGTTTGATACACCCATGAGACGCGTCGCTGTTCTTTAAAGCTGGCAGCGCGTCATCCGCCCACACACCTCGTGTGTCGAGCTCCATGCTGTGCTCGTAGTGATATGCAGAGCGTGTAGACACACACACACACACACACACACACACACACACACACACGCACACACGCAACAATGCATGTCTGCCGGGGAAACGAGATTGATTTTCTTTCTAGTTGAGACGTTTCTTTTTTTTCCAAAAGAACGTCTGGTCCAAACTTTTCTGTGATCAATGCACTTGTTTTGTTTTTTCCCCTTCTTTATTTGTTATTTTTTTAAATATTAATCAATATGAACTAGAACGAGAGTTACAAAGCTGACGTTATAAACATACAAATTAAATTCTATGTATTTGTTCAAGTAGTTGGAGGCGCTCGCCTCTGTATACAGTTATACATAGAAAGCTTTATGTGTATATAGCTGCATCTTTTCTTGTCTGTCCTGGATGATTCTTGTGCTATTGTGTTACAAAACTGATGTGACACCAGGGGGGAAACTGCAGTACGTTGACCTTTTGCCCTTTGACCCCTTTGACCCCTTTTCTCTTCTCTGACCCCCCCCCCCCATGCCCTCTACTCCCGCGCCACATCCCACCTCCCCGACTTTTTGCCCCCATAGCGTGAAGCATTGTAAGCGTTTTGAGCTTTGTAAAGGTCTTTTTTTAAATACTTATTTTGTGCATAATGTAAAACCTGAAAGTGTGTACTTTGGCAAAAAAAAAAAAATGTTTTGTGTCTGAAATCATAGCTTCATTGAAACAACAACAACAACAAAAAGAAACTATTAAAAAGTACAACAAACATTTACTATAAATAATATGAAATGTTCTGCAGTAAGGAAGGACTTCTGGTGCCTTACAAATAAAGTCAATCAAATCATAAGAACCTCTTCTGTGACTCTTTTTGTGTGTGTGTGTGTGTGTGTGTGTGTGTGTGTGTGTGTGTGTGTGTGTGTGTGTGTGTGTGTGTGTGTGTGTGTGTGTGTGTGTGTGTGTGTGTGTGTGTGTGTGTGTGTGTGTGTGTGTGTGTGTGTGTGTGTGTGTGTGTGTGTGTGTGTGTGTGTGTGTGTGTGAGATATCAAAGCCTTCCCCCTGTACTTGTGAGCCAAATAAAATTGTTGTTAAACATCCAACATGGTAGGCAGGTATTGGTTCTGGTTCATCTCATCCAGGTGTGAGAAGCGACTTGCAGAGATCTACAACGTTCTTGTTGACGTAAGGCTGAAAAGTAAAAGCTCTCCCCATGCAGTGTTTGCAGGTTGAAGTGCCCTTGAGCAAGGCACTAAACCCAGTTGCTCCCCGAGCGTTTCAATGCAGCGCGCTGCTCCTGAACTACGGATGGGTCAAAAACAGAAGAATCGACACTCTGGGATTAATAAAGGAAACATCCAACTTTTTTTTCTTCATGTACTTCGTTTTGTTATAGTCCCTTAACCCAACGACTAAATAAAGTTTGAGAACATGGCTGTGTGTCAGAAACTGAGCAGCGCAATCAAGTATTTGGTATGACTGCATACATTGAATATTAAAGATATGCATACGTGCATTATGCAGTGTAACAAAACATTCAATAGGGAAGACTTAATAAAGCTGAAATCCAGATGTTCACTATTTCTAAACGTCTTTTCCCTGTGACCTAAACATTTCACATTTCTACTTGTTAAAACGTTCCCACATATTGATCATATCAGATTTAAAATCAGACCAGGGCCTTTTCCCTTTTATTAAATATGGTCTTGGCACACTGCAGTGATCCAAAAATGCACATCATGACCGCTCTGAACCACATCCATGATTTAAAGCTACCGCAAACCCGGCCGGCTCCTGCAGTTCACACTGCAGCCACCAGGAGGAAGTGTTGATTTACGTTTCCCGGCACCTGCGCCCCTGAACGCAGCAGGTAATTGCTCTGAGGTATTCTCACACGTGCTCCGGTGTTTGTGTGTCTCGTTGAAACGGGAGCTTCCTGTTCCTTCCGGCCGCGTTGATGAAGGTTTATCTATTCAGCGCCGCGCGTCCCCAGAATGGATATGACATCTCGGAGGCGGCGGATCGCGGCCCGGTTGGCACCTGCGCGTAAAGCTCATTTAGATGCTCAGCCTAATCCTCCTGTTGAATTCACAGCTCATTCATCCACACGCGCTGATCAGTGATGCACATGCACTGGATGTTTGTATTAATTCTTCTATGTTTGAATGACAGCTCATCCTTCCTCCTCTAACTCCTTCTCTCTTTCTTCCCTTCTCGTGTGTGTGTGTTTGTGTTCAGAGAAAGGCAGGCTTGTGAAACCTCAGAGCTCCTGTGGTTGCAGCCCTCCTTCCTCTCTTCCTCCCCTCCTCCTCCTCCCTCTCTCTCCCTACAGACAGCTCTGGATCTGACACTCGAATAAATATGAAAGTGCCCTATTTTTTCTCTTTCTGTCTGAGGATTCACACGCTCCTCACACGAGGCGACGCAGCGGAGGGGAGGGGAGGTTTTTTCTCATCCAGTCTTTTTTCTACACTGCAGGAAAAAAGATTAAAGTTATTTAATTAGTGCCACCTCAAAGGTTACCGCTGATGATTCTGCATTTATGTTGTCGAAATCCCCTGAAAAGACCAAATGCACCAATGAATGTATCCCACTAATAATTAATTATTGTCTAATATAGCTTATTCCTCTGCCATAAATACTTACTGTTGTCTATAGTGCCTATATGTGTTTTGCAATTTACAATGAACAGGCACTTTTTTTAAAGGTGATATATAATGCTAATTTGTAATATGTGTTGTTGTATTTTGGGTTACTACTAGAACATGTTTAGATACTTTAATGTAAAGCAATAGACCTGTTTTCACCCTCTGTCTGAAACACTTGATCTCTTCCAGTGCTTGTACACATTTAGGTAGCTAAAGGTGCTCCATATGTTTTTCCTCACAAGCCAATCAGCGCAGACTTGTTTTAGGGGTGGGGCTTAAGTGAAGTGAGTTGTTTTCGTGATATGTCCCGATTACGTCATCTCCACATGCTGTAAATATTCCTGAGAGAAAGAACATTGTATCAATCCGCATCTGAAAATAGTCCTCAATATATTTACAGCTGCATGCGGCATTTGCTAAAAGCAACAGTGCCCAACTGTTTTGAGAAATTACTTATCTCTAAAATAAAAGGAGGGGGGGGGGGTCACAGGTGGACATTAAAACCTCCAGGCAGTCAGCTCCAGTCCGCCTCTACCACATGGCGTGTGATAATAATGGCGGTGTCGTTTTTCACACCGCTCGCCTGAAAGCGAAGCTGTCACTCGCCGCCGTTGTTGCTCACGCAGCGTTCACAGAGCTGCACCTCGACCTGTGTGTGAGCGGTGACGTCACTCCCTGCTGAGCCCGGGGAGTGTGACGTGACGCAACCACGTTGCACCGTGATGCGTTCACAGCCAGTGGGTCGATTGAACTTCATTTGAAAGAATCACTGCTGAACATACATGATGGGAATGCACAAGGGGCCTGCACTGGAGAACAAGTGTGTGTGTGTGTGTGTGTGTGTGTGTGTGTGTGTGTGTGTGTGTGTGTGTGTGTGTGTGTGTGTGTGTGTGTGTGTGCATGATGATGATGATGATGATGATGATGATGAGTCTGAGCAAAAAGATGGAGAGCAAGAAGCGTCTTGATTAATCATGATTGACTCATTCAGAGCCCACTCGTCTTCTCCACCTCGCTCCCTCGCTCCCGCTCTCCTTTATGGCTTGATTACGGAGACGTACTCTGTCTCTCATTACCTCCCCTCCTCCTTCCCTCACTCCTTTTCTCTCTCTCTCTCCATCCGTCGCCACACCGGTTTATTCATCCGTCCCTGGGAAAGGAGGCTGTCAATCTCCGTCTGCCGCCTCTCCATCCTTTAACCCGCCTCACGTCCCTCCATCCATCCGTCCATCTCTCCCATCCATCACTGTCGCTCTTTTTACTCTCTTTACTCTCGCTGTCTCACCCGTTCCTGCCACGTTGAGACTTTTATATACATTTTCTCTCATTCCATGTACCCCAGCACCTCCTTCCTCTCCTCTGCTCTCAGTGATCTGTCGTTCCCTCTGTGTTTGTCAGGCAGACTCAGAAATGGAAAAAAAGCAAACACCCACATTTTACTCCCTCTGTCTCCATCTCTACTTTCTCTCCCTCCCTCCCTCACTCTCTCTCTCTCTCTCTCTGTGTCTTTGTGTGTCTCTCGTCCTCAGATGGAGGAGCACTGAGTGTTGACACAACCCGGGCTCATAATACTTCCAGGGATGCACCATGGGAAACCATCTCTTGGCCTGCTTTCCTCATCTTGACTTCTCTCTGAGAAGTTCCCCAGTGCGTGTGTGTGTGAGTGTGTGTGTGACAGTGTGTGTGTGTGTGTCTGTGTGAGTGTGTGTGTGACTGTGTGCGTGTGCGCGTGCAGCAGTTGGGACTCTGGAAACAGGAAGAGAGATGAGAACTATTGAAACTTTAATGGATTCATGAGACACAAACGACCTCCCTCTCTCCCTCTCTCCCTCTCTCCCTTCTTCACTCGCTGTCTGTCTTCTCCTCCGCTGCTGACCTTCCTCGTCTCCCTCTTTCTCTCTCTCTCTCTGATATTTTCATCTTTTTTTAAATTCGCCCTAACCCCCTGTCTCTCCTCTCGCTTCGCTCTCTTCTTTTCTTCTCTCCTTCTCATTTGTTATTCTCTTCATCATCTCACCCTATCCCTCCTTTAGTTTCCGTCTCCCATCTCGTCTTCATGTTCCACTCATAACGGTCCTCGGCTTATCTCCAGCTCACCGTCTCTCTCTCTCTCTCTCTCTCGCTCTCTCTTTCTCTCTCTCTCTCTCTGTCGCTTGTTTCTTTCTTTGAATCTTTTTCCTCCTGCTGCCTAATGACCAGACTTTCTTCAGCCAATGCTTCACCGTCTTTCCCTTTCTTTCTTTTTATCTTTGGAAGCTCCTATGAACGCGTGAGGTTTGAACCATTTCTTCATTAATTTAATTTGTGGTGTGCAGCGAGCACATGTTCAGACTTAGCCTCGCGTAGCTTAGCATAAAGAGGACAAGGAGAAGCAGCGTGCCCCTCCATGAACGGAGAACAATAGTTTCTGGTTGTTCATGCTTGACAAACAATGGTTCATCCGTCCACCCAGAGGCCTCCTGCTATGACACGGGCCGCCAGACAGGAGCACATATGTTTGGTTTTGGTGACTGTCCAACTCAACGGGACCAGAACTAGCCGTCCTCACTACGACAACACGACTTCGTACAAGAAGGCCGGGTCGCTCACCGCCCGGGAATAGTTTGAGTACAACAACTCTTCCTAGAAACACATCTGTGGCTGAGCACGTCCTTATGCCGTCACGGTTCACGGGATTTGGGAAGGAAACGTTAGCTTAAAGGCTTTTCTACCCCGAGAGTCAACGCAGAGTTGAATATGAAGCTAAAGCTAGCAGACGGTTAGCTTAGCATGACAACTGGAAAAAGGGAAACAGTTGTTTAAATCTAACTAAATCTACATATCAGTACCTCTATAGCTTAAACAGATGAAACTATATATTGACTTTATGAACGGGATTCAGAAGGCACTGTTTCCATTCAGTATGCTAAGCTAACCTAAGCTAACCACCTGCTTACAGACTTGAGGCTGGCATCATGTTTTCCGATCTATTTCTAAACACGAAGGCAAATAAATGTATTGCAAAAAAATGTAAACTATCTCTTGAATAAGAAAATAAATTGCAGTTATAGACAGTAAACCAAAATAAATAAAAAAATGTCAGCGCACGCCAGGATATTAGGATCCAATCATATTTTATTAAGATATTACATATAAAAACAAGCAAATTACACGTTTTGTTGCCTCATCACATCTTTGTTCCGACAAAACAACATGAAAAACATGGCGCTCGTTCCTTCTTTTCTCATGTGTTTAATGGCACAGCTTCCATCCCATAATATCCCCGTGTGAGCTGGAACTATTATTTATTTTTTACTCTGGCTTTCCCGCACCACCTGGCACCCAGGCGAGAAGCACATGCTCACGGGGGATCTTTTATTACTATTATTATTATAATTACGGTTACTCACCTAAACCCATTGTATGCTTTGTGCTGAAACGTGGCAATTGCATTTCTGTCCTTTTCAACCCTTTACAAAGCCGATACGTGAGACCTTACATCCAAATCTACCTGCTTTTTGGCATAAAGGTGTTTGTTACACGTTACTGCCAGCAACTGTCAATCAGAGGGAACACTTGAAAACCATCAATGGGATCCTTTCATATTTTAAACGGACATGTGACATTGATACTAATTCTCATTTGTTTATTCCCCATAATGTTTGAAACTCCTCTTTCTGTATTAAGAGCATGTTAAGATGCTCTGAACTTACTCATTTTCTTTTTACTCCTCTGTCCACTTTGTTTGATTTTCTTCTTGATTTTTCTATACCTCCCATCCACAGTCTCTCTCTTTGTCTCTCTCTATGTTGCTCTCTCTCTCTCTCTCTCTCTCTCTCTCTCTCTCTCTCTCTCTCTCTCTCTCTCTCTCTCTCTCTCTCTCTCTTTATATATGGTCTCTCTACCCCTACTGGTAATGTTTTTCAGTGTGGTGCCCTCCCCTGTGTGGTTAGTGGGCTGTTACCCAGCTGCCTCTGATACTTCCTGCCTGTCACTTCCAATCTTGGTGACAGTGCACCTATAAAACACACACACACACACACACACACACACACACATCCCCTCGCCTTGTCCTTTCCTGACATTTCAGCGTTTAGTAACATAATTTAGTCGCCTGTCTATGCATAAAGATATGCATAAACATGCATGCTAATGTTTTTTAAACACATGCTTGCAAAACCATTTGTGCACGCACTCACACACACACACACACACACACACACACACACACACACACACACACACACACACACACACAAACGTACAGAGACACACATTCGGGGAACCAAGCAACACACGCTGGCGGTCATATATGTGTATATATGAGGATATTAGCATGCAGGCACATATGCCACACATAAACACACACAAACACACACACACATACATTACTGGCACAGCAGTGGAGTAGACTCCCCATCGCTAAAAGCCAAATTCATTTAGCAAGTGCCTCGCTCTCTCTCTCTCCTCTCTCTCTCTCCAGCTCTGTTCTCAGCCCGCTACATTGCTCCTCCTCCCCCCTCCTCCTCCCCCTCCTCCTCCTCCTCCTTCTCCTCCTCCTTTGTGTCGTCTCTGAGTTGCTTAAGGAAAAAAAACATAATTTTGTTGTTGTTGTATTTTTCATGAATTAATTTACATTAAAGTTATGTGACTTGTAAAATTAGCATATTTGTACAACTCATCCTTGCCCTCTTTTATAATATCCCTTTATTCTTTGAAGTAACCTCCTGTCTCGTGCTTTAAAACAGTTGCAACAAATGCTCAAATGTCCCTTTCTGTTGCTCTACTGGTGTGTTTCTTTCTTTTTTTCAGATATCTGACCGAGTGTAGACAACAACAATTTCTCCTTAATATATTTCCAGTGTGGCTGCAGAGTCTGACAGCTCATTTATTTTCATTTGCGTAAAATGTCAACCGCAAACCTCAGACTTTGACGCTAGTTGAGCAAAATCAATGAGCAAAGTCCAAGTTCATCAGTTTCTGCCAATACTTATAATCATAAGAAGAGAAATCTACTGATAGTGGCCTCACAATACCACAACACAATGTGGCACAGAGACGGACGCAGCCGCCTCCTCACCTGGTTTCTGTTGTACGTTTTCCTGTGAAACCGAGTTCCTCCCATTTATTGTTGTAATATTACCAATCATGATATAAACATATTGAAGTTATTGTTGTAAAATTACAGAAATGTTACCGCGAAAATAAATGTTCCTTCATGGTTTCTCTTCTCACACTCCTCTATCCGTCCAATTTTAAAGATTTATTGAAATTTTCTTTTAAAGAAAGTGTTTATTATATTCATCCTAACTTTCTCTCACTTTTGGATCACAGACATGATGAATGAATGATGAATGCAGAAAATAAACGTGCATTCAATTGTAAATGAACATAATTAAAGCATCAATTAAACCATGTACGGCTGCATCTCCATATGTCCTCTATTGAATTCCTGCTTTCGGAGATCATAAATTAAAGCCTTTAATTTCGAACAGCGTCAGCAGCGGAATTAGGAGAGCTGCCGAAGCAGTAATGAGAATAATGAGATATGCGATCCGTCAGTGAGAAACTTTGTTTGATGACAGCAGACGACACTCACATGCCTCCTCTGTCAGGTTGCGTGAATTAACTTTGTGCGTAATTGAAAAATCTTGTTAAGGAGGAGAGTTAAAGAAAGGATCTGTTGGTTCAAGTGCTTCCTGCATGAGGCCCAATGCATCAGCATACATGCTTAAACACCCATTGACCCTGTTTACATGCATTCGAATAACTGGCTTAGTCGGACTGAAATCGAATTATCCGTTTCATGTAAACACCTTTATCCGACTATGTGCAGTCCGACTACGATCCGATTAACACCCCCGGATAACTCGATCCGATCCGGTTGATAATTCGACTATCGCGGCATGTAACGGTGAATTGGATTAAGAACTGGATTTTGTGTCTTTGCGCATGCGTACGCAAGCGGAAATGTCTGTATCACCACGAGTTGTAATGAAAACAGCGCCACCTGTCGTATTGGAGGTGACATGCTTTCGGCCAATGATTCGAATTACTCACTGCCATGTACATTGGGATAATAGCAGATCCCCCAAAAGATAGCATAGTCCGACTAAAGCAAGATTCGAATTATACCATCATGTAAAGACATGCAGTTCGTCCCAAACTTCTGTTGGCGTGTGTGACGTGTGTCGGCGCGTCGTGGGTTCACGGTCCTCCCCGTCCCGTCTATCCCTCCCCCCTCACACTACCTCTCCCATGTGCCCCGGCTCTGTCTGCAGTTTCTAGAAAGCACTTTCATCCTGATCCTCATCACTAATTCATTTGCTTATGACCTCCATCCATCAGCGCTGTAGCTCAAGTATGAAAACACCTCGGGCCAACTCACTACCACAGCGGCCCCGCTTCCTCCTCACGCCACCAAGCTCTGGCTGTTTCTTTTCTTCTTCTTTTCTCCGCCCCTCTCCCCTGTTTCTGGCTCCTCTTCTTGTTTCCTGTCTCTTATGTTTTCTGTTTATACTCTTCTCTCCTCTCCTCCTCTTGTCGGCTTTTCTTCTCCCTATCTGACGCTTGGCCCTAAAAGCAAGCATCCCAGTGAGTGCCAATGACAAGATAATGGTGTGCTTGTAGTTGCTCTCCTGAACGCAGTAATGCTAATGTTAGATCCTCTCACCTCCTCTGTGTGCTTCACAAATATATTCCTGCCAACTTGCACTTCAGAATTATAATTATGTCGGCTTTCTATCTTTTCCTTTGTTGTTCATATTATAAAATCCCGCTAGGATTTGCACAGGGATCAAGGTTAAAAAACTGCTGCTCACGCAGTGCAAGACGTTTAGTCCTGTTTGAATGTTTGAATGTCTTTTCTTGCCAGCCGAGGTTTGATGGAAGTCTTTTGTCTGACTTTATAAATACATCATTGTCAGGCTGTAAAATATAAAATATTAGCTTTGCTCAATTACTGGCATCCAAGATTCTTCTGTGATACCAGAGTGTTCAGCTGTCATCTGTGGGGTAGTAACCGAGTCGGTCCCCTCAGCTTTTCATCCGTGAGAGTGGCCCAGCGCTAGCGTCTGTCTGTTGATCCACCGCATCATACCCGGAGGATTGCCGTGAACTTTGTACGGTAACCCACGGTAACCCACGGTAACCTACAGGTCCGGATGTTGGGCTTGGCTTTGGCGATCACCTGACTTTTCATGGAGAGCGATGCTCTCGGGAACCCTCTCGGCGGCCCGGTGACCTCGTGGTCGGAGCACCTCGTCCTAACTGTTGGCTTTTCTCTCATCAAAGACATCCAGACATCCTCCCACATGTTGTCTTTATAACCTTTTGGCTGAAAAGACTTTAAAGCTTTGAAGCCTGCTCGGTACAGGTGTGTGCAACCTACAGCGGAGCAATCTAGGAACCCCTCGGCTATCGCTCCACGGTCGATGGAGCCTTGGGGGCCACCGGACAATTCTCCAGTGGTTTCGGATGGTTCAGCCAGCAGATATCCGGACGACGGATAACCAAGACTTTCTTCTTCCACGCGCCTGAGACACGAGAAGAGAGTTGGAGTCTAGATCTCCAACTGGTTTGTTTCACAAGAAGCCAGTTCACACTCTGTGAACACTTCCTTTGTGTTAAAAGCTAATCCTCTGATGGGTTCTGACTTTCTGTCAAGTGCGTCTGTCTACCGGCATCGGTCAAACGTGATTGGTCAGAATGGAAACACAGAACACGTCATATTACAAAATATCTCAGATATTTCTCTCAGAGTCTGCATTCATGTCCAGATATTTGTTTGAAGAATATAAGTCACGGCGTATGCTTGGTTGAATCCAATAAAGTAGAAACCATGGATTATTTTTAGAACATTTTAAATCCTAATCCAA
Organism: Liparis tanakae; assembly: GCA_036178185.1. Lineage (NCBI taxonomy): Eukaryota > Metazoa > Chordata > Actinopteri > Perciformes > Liparidae > Liparis > Liparis tanakae. The sequence goes on from CM070102.1 coordinate 19,446,237, forward strand.
CACGCGGAGGGAACTGCACGACAAACTGTTGAGTGAGACAGAGACGATAGAAGACACAACACTTTATTTTTTTTAAGAAGCTAAATTAGCCACTTAATTAGTATTTTTGTCAACCTTTCGTGTGACATAAGTCAATAAGACATATGTGCAGCGCTGTAAATGGCAGAGTGCTGTGTGGTGGTCATGTGGTCTGCACCGTGGTCAGGTTGCACCACCCCTGTGGTTCATTTTGCTTACCAGCCTGCTGCTTCACCCCGTGTGGACCGGGCTGGCTGCCTGGCTGCCTGGCTGCCTGGCTGACGGGCCCCGGCCCGTCAAACTGATGTCTGAATGACTGAAGACTGAACGACTGAATGACTGCTGCATAATTGAGGCGGTGGAGCAAATGCACACATGCACAAAATATACACATCCTACCACGACCACAAGCCAGTCATAAAACTGTCCTGGTGTCGCCGCCTGGCCGTCGGCGTCCCGCCGCTCCGTCTCCGGCGTCTCGCCGCCCGACGTCCAAACGCCACGACGACGCCACCAAACACCGCTCAGCATCCCAGAATGTAACCTGCTGACCGCGGGTCGGTGATGAAGCCCAGAATGATGACGAGTGTGATGAGTCACGGTACGACTCGTACAGTGAGAGGCCGAGGGTGCACTGTGTGTGTGTGTGTGTGTGTGTGTGTGTGTGTGTGTGTGTGTGTGTGTGTGTGTGTGTGTGCGAGTGCGTGTGTTTAGCTGCAAGTAGCTCAGAGACAGGAAGATTCATTTAATGAATCTCTGCTCTTGTTTTTTATCATATAGTTTTTAACTACCGCTTTGGCACTTTAGGTCATGTTATGACTAATTATTTGTTTTCTCTGTATTTCCTTATTTATTTAACCTTTATTTAACCAGGTGAATCTCATTGAGATAAGAAATCTATTTTTCGAGGGTGGCATAGACAAGACAGGCAACAACATATGAAACACAGAGTTACAACAACAAAAACAAGTTAAAAGAAATTAAAAGTTAAGAGAAAGTGACATTACAGAGTTAATTTAAGAAACACTAATATTGTTGGGACCTGCCTCTCTGTATGAACGTCTTGTCCGTGACTCTGTTGCATTTCTGTCTTTACCGGGCCTCGCTCTTCAGAATGAGACCCGGTGTCAGAAGGAGAGGAAATTAACTACTACATCCAGACATGATGTAACTTAGTGTGTGTGTGTGTGTGTGTGTGTGTGTATGTTTTGGGGATAAGGTCATGTGTTGTGCTTGAACGTGAGCTTGTGCTCGTGCTCATGCTCGTGCGTTTCACCGTCTGCAATAAGGAGGCCGGAGAGAGGAAGAGGAGGGCAGCAGCCAGAGGGAGAGGGACACAGAGCACGCTGTGTCGATTTGATTAAATTCACTTCTGTTCTATTTGCAGTCGGCCTCGTTGCTCAGCTATATTTGCTTAGCGCTATCTTCTGAGTTTTAACCACAGCGACACAGATCTGGAGGAGAACACGAGGCCCGGGATTCGACCTGAAGGCACTTTTAAGAAAAAGGATACACCAAGTTTTTTGGGGGGCAGATTTGCCCTGTGAGGGAGTTTTATGGGTTATCCATTAACACTGATCGCAACTCCATTCGCGTGTTGCTGGTTTGCCCCTTGTGCTCGGCATGTGTAGTAAGAACAGATTTAATAGGCTCAAAATTGGGGAAATTAGAAGTTGAAACAGTGCTGAGTGTTATATAAATATACCATCAGTTTGAGAATCATCCTTAGAACATATGGATGGGTTGTCATTAGCAAGCAGAGGGTTGATAAGTTGACTTCCTAGAAGGAGAAGACTTAACTATCATTACAGTAGAAGTTGCAAGGAACATGCCATGCACAGTCAACACAGCAACACCAATAAAGTAATTGTGTAAATACAGTAAATCGTCCATGTGAAAGACAAATACACATACAAAAAAAATACAAATAGATATATAAATATATATATAAAGGTGCCAAAGGTTAATTATTATTATTACTATTATTGTTATTGTTATTGTTATTGTTATTATTATTATTATTATTATTATTATTATTATTATTATTATTATTATTATTATTATTATATACATATTACTATTAAAGGTACATCTGTGGCTCAGAGTGCTCTGTATGTCATGTGTATCCCACAGATCCAGGAAGTTTAAAAACAACAATACATTGTTACTTGCTGCTGGACATTCGCAGGAGAGCGGATGAAGAACGAGGACTAACTTTTGGTAAGATGTCATTGAAGCTCTGGTCTGAGGACACGGTGGTCTGTTTGAGGAACTTACCTGACTGTGAACTCGTAGTTTTTGAATCACGCTGCGTTCAGTCTTCATCATTTTAATTTGATTGTTTTCGATAGTTCAAAACCGGGGGAAAACTAACTTCATTTGAAGCCCACTGACGGCTTCGCGGTCACTCACAGAAACCCCAAAACAAATCCTCTCTACGAGGAGAGAACCCGTGAGATGTCGTCGTATACGGTCGGCAGCCGGTCGATATCTTACAGTGACGCAACGTCCCTCCACGAGTCCAACAAGCGATCGTTTAGCAGAGGCAGGGCCACGGTGATGTGGCTGCCGGTGTTTTTAAATGTTGCCAGTGAAATTATTGATGCTCTAATACGACCAAATGCTTCCTGGTAAAGAATTCAATAAGCAAATATTTCCTGAAATCAAATCCAATCGCAGACGCAATAACAAGTAAGAGATATTTTTTTTTAAACATATTGTTTTCTAACGCAATTCGGCGGAGGGAGCTGAAACCAATTTAATTCAGTTCACATGACTCAAAGTTCCTCTGAGCGTGTTTATGAATGTGACGGAGAGAGAGAGAGAGAGAGAGAGAGAGAGGGAGAGAGAGAGAGAGAGAGAGAGAGAGAGAGAGAGAGGGATGGATGGAGCTCGGTGAGTCAGTGTGTCGATGGTGAGCGTGTCGAGCTCTGAGTCGATGTCTGGTGACAGCTTGGGAACAGTCAGCCAGCTCCAGTCCCAGGGGACACTCAGACTGGGTCACACACACACACACACACACACACACACACACACACACACACACACACACACACACACACACACACACACACACACACACACACACACACACACACACACACACACACACACACACACACACACACACACACACACACAGCCCAGACGGGCTTCAATGTCACTTTGACATTTACTCTCTCAGGGAACACGGCCTGTCACTGAGGACGGCGTGTCGTAAAATGGACGCAAATTCTTAAAATGGTTATTATTACAAACGCTCATTGTTACTGTACGTCGTAATGTTCCGTCTGTGAATCGAATCCTGTGATCTCCAGTCCGTTAAATGTTCAAATCCAAAGTTGACGCTGCTTTTTAAGGCCTGGTAATACTTTCCCTTTTCCGAGTGATGGATGTGGAACGTGTTGGAAGACTGGTTTTAGTTTGATGTCTCGTGTCCACTGCCAGAAACTCATCCGACCGAAACCACGGCATCACTTCCTGTCAAAGACACACACACACACACACACACACACACACACACACACATACACACATAACAACAACAACATGTGAACACATCGTTCTCTCTTCCTTGACCTTCTCTTACAGGCACATACTTTAGCCAAATATTGTACACACACACACACACACACACACACACACACACACACACACACACACACACACACACACACACACACACACACATTGGCTGACCATGTTGTCCCAGCTTCCTGCCAGATGGTGTCGTTTGGAGAAGGTTGCTCTACTCCGCCAGAAAATAATATCAATCCTCACAAGTTATTCAAAGGGTCAAATCTCTGGAAAAGGTGTGTTTAGAAAATGAAAGCTGCTCTCTGACACATCTGATCACCTTTGACTCTTCACCTCTTCACCTCCAGCGTCCTCACCCTCCTCGCCTCCTCCTTTCCAGTTCACATCAGTGGGTTCGCTCCTCGTGACGCCATTTCCACGGATATGGTTGCTACGGAGAGCAGGAATGTTGGAGGGTGGGGGGGTGGGGGGGGCTTGACGAAAACTAGGTTAATGTTCGGGGAGATAAGTTGAGCTTGATTTTAAAAAGCTAGCTCGCATGTTGTAGATGTGCCTCGGCTGCCTGGTGTTACCAAAGTCCCTCTGTTGGTGTGTGTGAGTGTGTGTGGGCAAGTGTGTGTGTGTGTGTGGGCAAGTGTGTGTGTGTGTGAGGGTACGACGGTGCGTGGGTGTTTGTTTGTTTGCTCTCATTTCAGGACGGGGTTAATGTTGCGGGCTGGGGTTGAAATCCCAGGTGGAGCGCTTTTAGTTTTCTCCACGTAATTGTCGTCACATGGCCCTGGCAGCGTGCCAAAGAGGTGTGTAGTAATGTGTGTGTCTGTTCTGATAAGTGTGCTCTTTTCCCTGCAGTCACAACATTCTTGTTTGCATGCGTGTATATAAATACACACAACCGGTACAGTCACATAAACTGTGAACGGCTCATTAAATCAGGTATGGTTTCTTATATATATAAAAAATATATATATGTGTGTGTGTGTGTGTGTGTGTGCTTCCATCTGTAAAGCACCTTTATTTATTCCTTTGAGTGTATACGTTGAGATCCTTTCTGTGTGACAACAGTACATCAAGGTGTAAGGAGGTGGAGACAATATCTGAAGTCGTTGCCTTCATTAAATTCAAACGTGCACTTTTCTGCAGCGAACACAAATGAAGTGAAGCTGAGAAGTATTCAAGAGCTTCAGAACGGGTTAAAGGCGGAAGAGGCGTGCTTCTTCAACGTGATCAGAGACGCTGTTTTTCATCAGAGCGGAGGGCTCTCAAAGAGACGGGCGCTGGAACGGAGAATCGGGCGAATCCCGGTATAGAGTCCAGACAGAATGAGGATAAAACACGTTAACAAGTTGTAGGAGAAACCCAAAGGACACGGAGGACCCTGATAAAGACGGCAGGTCCCAGGAGGACCTCCCAGAGACATGAGGGTGTTACACTCTCCTGCTAAGTGTCAACGTTTGGCTAACAAGACGTTCTCAGTCCAACAGGCATGGACATGGACATGGTCATGAAAATGGATGTGGACGTGGGCGTGGGCGTGGGCGTTCCCTCACAGCTGCAATGCAGAGGACAGGACATGGGATGATTGGGAAAAGCACCAGAAGAGGCCTTCGGTCGGGTTTTCAGAGAGATCCTAGGTCAGCTCCAAACAAGACAAAAAGGAAAACATATTTTTGACACATAAAACATTATCATAGCCAGCTGAACCTCCATTAGATATATTTTTGAAAAAACACTTCAGACGAAACTCAAAGTGAGTAGAAGCGACAGTAAAGCAGGTCAAAGTCAAAAAAGACGGATGGACAAAATTAAATCTCAACACACAGAACTTTTAGTTGCTCAGAAAACAAACAAAAAAACAACAATAACGTCAACAGGGAGAAATCGATGTCGTAATGACAGCCGGGGTTCACGCCCGGCTCCGCGTGAAGCTGCCGGTTCCCATTAGCCAGCGCGGAGTCCCGCCGGCCCACATGGTGCCAGCGGGCCGACGTGTCGTACGGCTCACTCAGCGAGCCGGTGTCGGGGGGGCAGCCGCGGAGGAACGGGTGTGGTGGGGAGTTAGAATCACTTTGTTCAGAGGGGAAAGCAAAGGGCCTTGATTTCCCTACCGAGCTTCTGACAACGGGAGTGTGTGTGTGTGTGTGTGTGTGTGTGTGTGCGTGTGCGTGTGTGTGTGTGGGGGGGGGGACAAAGTTGTTGTGATTGCAGACGTTGAAATGTCACGAGAAATTGCTGCGACTCTGTGCTAGAAGAGCCCGTCTGTCTGTCTGCCCTCTCCTGTGTGCTGCGTGTCTCCTTCCTACGCCACTTCTTTTGTTCACTTTGCAACTTTTCAGACGAGGGACGGCAACGTCTGTCTGTCTGCCTGTCTGTCTGCCTATCTGCCCGTCTGTCTGTCAGTCTGCCTGTCTGCCTGTCTGTCTGCCTGCCCGTCTGTCTGTCTGCCTGTTGGTCGGTCCGCCTCTTTGCTGCAGATGGAAATGTCTCAACTTGACAAATTGACACAGAGACATTTGTTTTCCTCTCTTGTTTGTCCAATACTACTATATATATTTACATATATATATATATATATTTATTTATATGTATGTATATATATATATATTTATATGTATGTATATATATATATAAAAAAAAATATATATATATATACATGTTTATATATATATTATAAAGATGTATATACGTATATATACATATATATATACATTTATATATATAGATTTATATATATATATATTACATATATATATTTATATGTATATATATATAAATATATATATAAATTCATGCATGACCGTTCAAATTGAATCCAACATGAGCGGACATCTCACTCTCCTTCAAAGTTAAAAAGTTAGAATTTAGTTAATAAAAGTTTTCTATCATAAGAAATATAGAGTCTGCATATTCTTTAAATAGTAACTAAGATTGATTACTTAATAATTGATTTGTCTAATTAGTAATATATCTGTCACTTCCATGCGCTGAATGAAAGATGATTTCAACAGAAGGAACGGCCTTGTGACTGCTGCTGTTTTTATCATTCGTGGTAACACATTTTAATTGAAGATAGCGCATGTGTCGTTGTTGGAAATGAACATATTCTTGTCATGAACATTTTGTGAAATACTCACTCGACAGTTCGATGGATCTGGAAACTTTGTGCGACAAAACATTCCCAAAGCAGCCGACAAGCACGTTCCCAAAAAGACACGCTTGTCTTTGTGTGTTCGTATCAGAGCTCCTCATATCCATCCCAATGTGTCTCCTTCTTTGATTCCACTTCTTTAAACAGACACACACAGTACGTGCGTGTGAGGAATGCTGTATTGACGTGTGTGTGTGTGTGTGTGTGTGTGTGTGTGTGTTGCATGCCTCTTCTGTAAGACCAGTTGAACAAGAAGATATTCCCCAGGATCCTCCAAACATGGCATCATGAATTTTTTAACACTGACATCTGCCAACTGCAACTTGGACAACACGCACACAAACACATACACACACATACACACCTACTCGCATACCTACTCACACACACAGACACACACACATGCACACACACAGACACAGCCGCACACACAAACACTCACACCCACATACACACACACACACACATACACACACACACACACACACACACACACACACACACACCAATACAGCATTCCTCACACGCACTCATGCATCTGCTCGCTTTCTGCCCGTCTCACCTCTCTCTCTTCCTCTCTCTCTTCCTCTTCCTCTTCCTCTCTCTGCTTCTGGTCACAATAACCCCTTCTTGGACATTTTACACTTACATAATGCATTCTGCTGTCAGAATGTTTGATAGAGAGCGAGAGAGAGAGAGAGAGAGAGAGAGAGAGAGAAAATAAGAGAGAAGTGTGGTGGAGAAAGATATCGATTTTTCGGTTTGATTAGTGATATTGACAAAGCCATTTTTTCCCCATTCCAATGAGGCATAAACCTGAGAGTCGGATGAAGATTGTGAGTCTGAGAAATGGAGGGAAAGCGTTCGGTGGAGAGCGAGTCGGAGAGCGAGAAAACAAACAACGTGTGCTGCTGGAATTTATTGAGAAAGGAAAATATACACGAACAATGCACAAATGAAGTATAGCACACGAGGGATCTCACACACACACACACACACACACACACCGACACACACACCACGTGGCTGGCTTACTGAACGTCTAAGCTCAGTGGGGTTCTTGTTGACTTTAATACCGCCGCACTATTAATATATGATAAATGTCAACATGAAGACGAATTAAGACTCACATATTATTCTGAGCATTCAGGAAGGATAGAAGCAGACAGAGAGATGATGATGATGATGATGATGATGATGATGATGATTGAAGAGGAGGAAGTATTTTATTCACTGCAGTCTGACTCAGTCGCTATTAGTCACACAATCGGCTTGTGCCAACAGGCTGATCACAGCCTGAAAGTACTGTACACACACACACACACACACACACACACACACACACACACACACACACACACAAGTAAATGCACACACACGTAAACGCACACATATACTGTACTGTACACACACTGACATTATGTGAATGTTTTTAGAATAGCTTATGCATTCATGTAGCTGCATGTTTGGTTCATGTGTATCCCAGTAGACTCTCTCTCTCTCTCTCTCTCTCTCTCTCTCTCTCTCTCTCTCTCTCACACACACACACACACGCAGACATCCACCATATGCATATGAAGAATCAGACCCTCCTCATATGTTTGATTCACACTAACACTCACAGTGTAATATACTTCACACACATATAAGTACACACATTGTGTGCATTAACTGACAAACATATGCACATCAATGCCTCCAAGCTTCTACACAATGTTACATTCATCCTCATCTGTGTGTGTGTGTGTGTGTGTGTGTGTGTGTGTGTGAGTGAGAGGTGTGACAGATTCTACTGAGGTACACGTGAACCAAACATGCAGCTGCCTCTCTTATCTTCTTCCGCTCTCTTTCCATCCGTTTAAGTCAAACGAGAAGGAGACCGATGCCGACCTTGTTCTGCTCAGCTGGACACGAGACTTGTGTCCTAAAGATTTGACGGAGTCGCGGTCATTAAGAGAAGGAGAGGAAGTCATGTTCTGGTGTTTGGCTCCGTACTCTGACACGTTGAAACTTGAAATCAAACAATGTGTCCATCGGGTTCTGATGTGATTCAGGTCCGGTGAGGGTGTGTGTAGACACACTTTGTGTAGACACACTTTGTGTAGACACACGTTGTGTTGAGTGGCATGAGGAATGTTGTTTGCTGTGACTGTGATACAGAAATCATATTTCAGATTGTGTTGCAAATCTGTTGCATTCAATTCTCTGAAGTCTTTGCCCTCTGATCGTCTCGTGATCCAACTGGAGGAGGAGGAGGGGGGAGGGGGGGGGGTGCATTACAATCAGTTGGACTGAGGTCAGGTGACAGTCTTGGTCTGTCGAGGACATTTCAGTGTTTCTTCCTAAGCTCATTGGCTGCTTACACTTCCTGTTCAGTGTTGCTGTCGTCCCAAAACTGACTAGAGAAGAAGGAGCACATGATCGCTACACCGCCCTACACCTTCCTACTCAGCCCTACACCATCCTATGACGTCCTACACCACCCTACACCGGCCTACACTGTGGACGTGACCCCCCTTAACTACCCCCAATAAGAAAGCCAGGGTCATTGTTTTGTCTTTGGATCTAATGTTCATGAATACAGATCCCAACACAACAGAAATCCCCCCCCCCCCACACACACACATATATACGCTCATACACACACACACACACACACATATACACGCTCATACACACACACACACACACACACACACACACACACACACATGTACGCCGGAGCAGGAAATAAGTTGGATGGAGCTAATTCTGGCACCGAGTGCTGCTGCACACGTGTCCTATAGACAGCCGGGAAGTCACGCTGACCCCGCAAAGAAACACACGATCACACCCAGACACGTCAGAGCATGCACGAGCAGACACGCACACACACACGCACATAAAAACACGCACACACATACACACACTCACGTATATATATATATATATATATATATATATATATATATATATATATATATAGCCATACACAGAAATAAATGTCTGCACTACAAGGTCAGGAGATCACATGTGTTTTCAGACGCCGAGGGACTTGTAACACACCGCAGGTACATGCACATGGCAGTTTTATTCGCTCCGTGTGTGTGTGTGTATGTGTGTGTGTGTGTGTGTGTGTGTGTTTTCCAGCTGGTGAATACGTCTATTCATCCAGCATCAAACCAGACCAGAGTGTATCCAGTCCTATATCATATTTTTAGGTTTTCTCTCCCCGCCGTTTCCTATTACCGCATAGATTAGTCAGAGCAGATCATTTCATTGATTGACTGCGAGTGACAACCTTGTGATTTGTGTTTGTTTGTTTGTGTGTGTGTTTGTTTGTTTGTGTGTGTGACAGAAGAGGTGTGGGGATAGATTCCTTTGTAGATCAGAACAGAACAACTTCGAAGAAAACCGTAGAATAGAGATGTTGACTGATCTTAACTCTGGTTTAGGTGGCAGACTTTTCTTTTTCAGCCAAAGAGAAACAGAATTGTTTCCAGAGAGAGGTCAAGTCGAAAATGCACTTTACTCCTTTACCACCGGCCTTGACAGACCACGCAGGCTCACTTCTTCTCGGGTCAGAAACACTGACCTCAAGGGGAACTCCACATGGCCATCCGGAGAAGATGTGCTGAGGCTGAGGAGAAGCGGGAATGCAGGAAACGTCTTCCCGCGTCATGGATGTGTCCTTTAATAACAAGACACAGTCAGGACTTGTTATCGCATCATGCATATTGCATCCCACAACCACACATTCATAAATATGACAGTATCTTCTTGAGAAGAAAAAAAAGAAAAAGGTATCCTGGTCCATCCATAAAGCTTAATGTCAGCCTCCCACACAAGTAAAGACATGACAACGAGTAAAGCGGGAGTCAGCAGGTTTGTGTGTTGACTCTGCAGCAGTGTTATAAATGTGGTCTGTGCAGGGAGTTATCATGGCGACGCATGTTGAGACACACCAAATATGACGATATCAGCATAAAATAAGATGCATGCAACAACAAGGGACTCTGACAGGAAGTGTGTGTGTGTGCTTGCGTTAGACATAGAAAAAGTATATAACGGCTGCATATGAGGTATAGGAATTACACAATTAGAACAATCAACTGCATGGTTGACTGTATGCGTGCAATTTTTATTTGTATATTTTAAACTAGAGCAAGTATTTTCTGATATAGAGAATGAAAAGAAAGAAAAGAGAAAGTATATAAAGAAGTCATCAGGAGATAATTGACTGCAGAAACATATATACACCGCATGTTGAATGTCACATATGATTATATTATGATTTATAATGCTCTATGTGCCTCATTAGAAGTCCACTAATTTACTCATTTTGATTTCAGTGATTGAAGTGAAATAAAGGAAGAAAAACACTTCAATTCTTAGTCGGACATGTCTCAGAAGTGAGGTGTTTACCTACTGTGTGTGTTTGTACATAGTGTGTGTGTTTGTGTGTGTGTGTGTGTGTGTGTGTGTGTGTGTGTGTGTGTAGCAGTAGTAGTAGTAGAAGCAGCAGTAGAAATAGCAGGGTTGAAATTAACGGCGGAATTTACTGAGCATTTATGTAGCGTGACTGGCAGCGTGCGTGTGTGCAGAATAATTGGGACTTCAATGCCCACAATCCCCACAGACTGCTCAGCTCCCCTCCGCCCGCCCGCCGCCGCTCACACCCATTCCGCGGCGGGGTCGACACGCGATTGGCCCGATTCCCCTATGACATCAGGACCCAACGTGGGGTTCCCTCGGAAGGATTGGTTAGAATGAGGCATCGCTCGGTCCAATCAGAATGCAGAGAGCGACCTCAAACAAGAAAGAGCTTTTAAGGTGGAACCGTCGAGTTGCTGGCGCGCTCTCCGACAGTGATTGAGACGTGCGCACACGGTTAACTTGAGTTCCCCTCGTCGTTAAAGCGCGTTGTTGATGTCAGAAAAAGTACAAAACGCGCGCAGTTACTAAACTGACAGGTGGCTTGGTTCAAATGGAAGTTTCAATTTCTCCAACTATATTTATTTTCTGGTTTAAAGGTCAAATTAATGTAAAGATGCCGCAATTGTCTTTATATCTCGCAGATTCGTAAACTACAACTACATAACGACCGGACTTTGCTAAAACACGTGCTCCTTGTGCTCATTTAGTAGCCTTTTTTTTTACACTGAAGGAGCTGCCATTTTTTATGCACGTTCCAATTTAAAATACATAAAATATCATCTTAATGAAACTGCCTCATGCAGTTTGACCTCCTAGACCCTTCATCTCGGCCTCATTCATCAGAGGCAGCGTGAGCCTAATAGTGCTCCAACATATAAATAATTGACTGCTGACACAAATGACTGCTGCTATTCTGCTAGAAATGTTTTCTCCTACAAGTCGATGTAATTAATGCACATTAGTGGGCAGCGTATATCGTTTGAGTTCTGCTATTCAGGGCTTTGAGCGTTGAACTGGTACGTCTTTCCTGCACCGAGCTTTCTGCTCCTCTTTGCTTTAGGTTTCTCTGACCTTCACGCTGACGGCGCTGACTCTCCTCAGACGGTCTTCCTGAACCTCATCATGTATCACAAAGGCATGAGGTCAGTAAAATGCATTCGCTTTCATGTATTCAGAATCTATAGAGAAACCGCAGTGGCTCGTTCTCTGTTCACCACTTTGGACAATTCAGTGTAAAACTGGTCAAAAATAGTTTCCATGCAGTTCTTTTTCAACAGTTGATTGTTTAGAATATATTTTCAATTAACATCTTTTGGTAAAAGGACAGAGCTGAAAGCAAACACCCCCCGACAGGCTATAGATCAAGGCAGTATCAAAAACACTGAATACAACCACAAACATTGAAGCTGAAGCGTTGCTGCTTTGAAGCGCTGCTGCTTTGTAACTTGAGGTCTGTGTTGACGTCTGACTGTGTGTTTGGATGCCCGCCCATCTGTCTTCATAAACCCCAGTGTGAGGAGTCGGGGGAATAATTACCTGCATAATCCTTTCTAGACAATTAGATTAATGCTGATTAGTACAATGGGCTACATGGGGAAAGGTGGTGTTGGTGGTGGGGGAACCGTTGACTGACGGTGTGTTGCTGTGGAAGAGGAACACTGAGGAGGAGAGATCGCCCGTCTGTTCCAAAAACGGAAATGATTTTAATCCCGTGGGAAGCACACATCTCCTCACCGAATTTCACGGCACTCTATCCACGAGGCGGAAATGGTTCTTTCGTGCAGCACGAAGGCCGTGGACTTGAACCTCAGGACGGCGTGTGCCTTTCTTTGTGATGTCAGCTTCTACGCTCTGTGTCTGAGAGGATTTCCTTTCACTGACGGCAGCTATGCAGGTCAGGTAACATCGAAACTCCTGGACGGCTTGGTGCGAGGGCTCTACGGTATACCTCACCCAGTGTGTGCGACCCTTGAGAGGACACGTGGTACTATTTAGATATGATGACGTCTTCATACCATAAACATTATTTACTCCACGACTCTCAAACATTTAGAATTTGAAACATCGTCGATGAGGAATGCTGTGAGATCTGCTGCTTCTGCCCTTAGGGGTCGAGTCGTGGGGTACATTGACTTATAGGGCCACAAATTAACTTTTATTTACATGCATAGTTTATTATTTAAAATAGTATAATGCATACTTATCGTCAGATATTTGGAGGAAATGCCAGAATGAGCCACAGTGCAAATTCAAACAAACTCAACTGACTTCTAATCTGTTAACATTATCCGCATTAGGTTTCCCAAATGCATCCATAGTGTTTGTTAATAGACTGCATGGGATAATGGGATGTCTGTGGTGACCTAAATTGAGGAATTGGGGCTGTCCCCTGGCTAACCCGCTTGTTATCAAATGCAGTTTCTGTCTTACTGGAAACCCTCCACGGACGCCAAGACAGACTGCGTCCGGTTTCCGCAGCGTTGGATTAACGGCTGTTTGATGAAGTTCAAAGGCGGAGCCGCCCCGGATCAACTCATTATGAACGGGGCCAAACGGCGGACCGGCCAGACTGGTGTACAGTACGTGGAACGGCTTTAAATACCAGGTCTTAATGGTGCAGCTCCACTCTGGCATTCCTGTAAATAGCGTGTGCACCGGAGCCAGCAGTCAGAGGAGCAGACATTGTTATCTTGGCCGTTACAGTCGGCTTATTGTTTCTCGTGACATCTTCGGCGGTGAGTGGCGCTCTGCCGCTTTGACAGATATCACGACACAATGTGTGGCTCCTGCTTTAATGGCCATTGTCGGTATATATATATATATAGCACCCTTTTTGACCCCTTAGGAAAAAAAAGAAGAAGAGAGAATCTCTTTTTTTATATTATAGGGGGGGGGGGGGGGCTCCCCCTGTGTTTCTGTCTCCACCAAACACACCACTGTTACCGCTTAGGGTAAACAGACATGAGGCACTTCCTGTGTGGTACGTGTGTGTGCGTGTGTGTGTCCCAAAAAAGAAAAAGACCACCTGGAGGGTGTGAATAGCAAATGAAAAAGTTAATCAATATCGCATCCTGTCGGCTGGCAAAAGAAAGAAATAAGAAGATAATATTTGTATAGAAATACACTTATATGAACAAGTCTCAGTCATTATGTCTTTATTATATATTTGTGCTATATGTGACATCTGAGCTTAAATAACTTGTCACTTGTTAAAAGTGTGGCTTGTGTGTATCTGAGTTGTGTTTTCGTGGTTTCACTGTGTATCTAAACCCCATAAAGAGTCGCACAATCACCTGGATACATTTAAAACAAATTTCAAATGTAATTTAATTTAAATAGTGAATGCAAACCAAACAGAAATGAAGTGCCTCCATTTACTGTCTTCTATGTCGACAAAGTGGTATTGATGTCATTTTTTTCTGTTGTTCAAGTGTCTGTTTGGGAGGATTGACGGATGCGGTTTGATGCACACAGTCGACGAACATCTGGATGCAACTCGCCTCGGACCACTTCCTGGGGAAGGTGTGAGCAATCAAATCAGGTCGCTATCGCATCCCAAGTGTGTTTACATCTGGATTTATATGCGATAAAGCATGATTGGATAGCTACCCAATCATCCAGGGCTCGTTTTAACGCAAGGTGTAAACTGGGTAATAAACGTATCACTGAGTAACAATTGTGTGTGTGAGTGTGTGTGTGAGTGTGTTTGTTTGTGTTGTGTAACACGTGTGTCCACATAGCTGTCCTGCATTTGTGTGAGTGTCAGAGTGTGCGTGTGTGTGCGTGTGTGTGTGTGTGTGAATCTTGATTCATATCAGTTTGAGCCTAAGTCTTTGTGCATGACTGATTGCTTTGTCTGCCTGACCGCAATTGAAAAGGGATCCATCTCTCTCTCCCTCCCTCTGCGCGGCTGCCGTCTCTATCTCCTCCGGTCCACCTTAAGAGGCGCTCGCGCAGCCTGTCGTGTTTGTGTTGAAGCCAACAGGCACAATATATTATAGTCTCGGGCTCGCTGCTGAAAAGCCCGCTGGATCCTCCACTGACCTGCTGCTCGCTGCTGCTCTCCTCTCGTGTTCCTCCTTCTTCTTCTTCTTCTTCTTCTCCTTCTTCTTCTTCATTTAGATTAAAAACAAAGCTCTCACTCACTCACTCTCTCTCTCCCTCTCTCTCTTCCCTTCCCCTCCCTCCCTTCTTCTTCTTTTTCTTCTTCTTCTTCTTCTTCTTCCTCTTTTTCTTCTTCTTTTCTGCGGCAGCAGTCAAGGTAGATAGAGGCTCCGGTGTGTCAGAGAGAGGAAGAGGAGGAGGAGGAGGAGGGAAAAAAAGACTCTTTGGACGGAACTGAGTGTGTGTTTATGTTTGGACGTCTCGCCATTAGACGGCCGGGTGAAGGGGCACCAGGAGGAGGAGGAGGAGGAGGAGGAGGAGGGGGACGCCTGCCTGTGTGACATTGTCGGTGTCATGTCACTACGTGTGGACCTTGACTGATCTCAGGGCGACGAGAGGCACTGAGAGGAGGAGGAGGAACTGAGACTTTGCTTTCACTGGGAAAAGAAGACAGGGGAGGAGGAGGAGGAGGAGGAGGAGGAGGTGAAGTCTGGCGCTCCGGTTTATCATGACATTGTTGGATAAACGAACCGACGGATTAAGCACTCTGCAGTTGTGTGTAAACAGGAATTGGTCTTAGACACGAGAAGAGCTCGAGGAGGAGGAGGAGGAGGAGGACGGGAAGAGACTAAGGAGACGAAGGAGCCAGGACTGGACTTACAGTGTGTGTGTGTGTGCGCGCGTGTGTGTGTGTGTGTGTGTGTGTGTGTGTGTTGCTCCGTGTGGCCGTGTACCCGGTGGAGGGCAGAGGAGCGGGGGGCCAGGGGACTAACCTGGCCATCAAACGGACTGGCAGCCTCTCCTCTCCCGGGACCATGTACCCTCAGGGCAGGCATCCGGTAAGTACCTCCTCACGCCTCCTCCTCCTGGCTGACGGGTCCTCCTGTCTCTCCTCGGATGTCTTTCAACTCCCATCCCTCGGTTGCTTTTTATGTCTCGGATTCACCTTGTCACAAGTCTCTCCCTCTGCCCCCCACTCCCCCTTTCTCCTCCTCCATGTCTCCTCACAGCTCCCTGCTTGTCTTATCTTGTGGTTTTCTTCTCCTTACTTCCTATTGGTCTCTCCTTATGCCGCTTAGTCTCTCTGCCTCTTAGTCTCTCTCCCTCTTGGTCTCTCCTTATGCCGCTTAGTCTCTCTGCCTCTTAGTCTCTCTCCCTCTTAGTCTCTCTCCCTCTTAGTCTCTCTCCCTCTTAGTCTCTCTGCCTCTTGGTCTCTCTCCCTCTTAGTCTCTCTCCCTCTTAGTCTCTCTCCCTCTTGGTCTCTCCTTATGCCTCTTAGTCTCTCTCCCTCTTAGTCTCTCTCCCTCTTAGTCTCTCTCCCTCTTGGTCTCTCCTTATGCCTCTTAGTCTCTCTCCCTCTTAGTCTCTCTCCCTCTTAGTCTCTCTCCCTCTTAGTCTCTCTGCCTCTTAGTCTCTCTCCCTCTTAGTCTCTCTCCCTCTTAGTCTCTCTCCCTCTTGGTCTCTCCTTATGCCTCTTAGTCTCTCTGCCTCTTAGTCTCTCTCCCTCTTAGTCTCTCTGTCTCTTAGTCTCTCTGTCTCTTAGTCTCTCTGTCTCTTAGTCTCTCTGTCTCTTAGTCTCTCTGTCTCTTGGTCTCTCTCCCTCTTAGTCTCTCTCCCTCTTAGTCTCTCTCCCTCTTAGTCTCTCTGTCTCTTAGTCTCTCTCCCTCTTAGTCTCTCTCCCTCTTAGTCTCTCTGCCTCTTGGTCTCTCTCCCTCTTAGTCTCTCTCCCTCTTAGTCTCTCTCCCTCTTAGTCTCTCTCCCTCTTAGTCTCTCTCCCTCTTGGTCTCTCCTTATGCCTCTTAGTCTCTCTCCCTCTTAGTCTCTCTCCCTCTTAGTCTCTCTCCCTTAGTCTCTCTCCTCTTAGTCTCTCTCCTCTCTCTCTCTCTCCTCTTAGTCTTCTCTCCTCTTGGTCTCTCTGCCTCTTAGTCTCTCTGTCTCTTAGTCTCTCTGTCTCTTAGTCTCTCTGTCTCTTAGTCTCTCTGTCTCTTAGTCTCTCTGTCTCTTAGTCTCTCTGTCTCTTAGTCTCTCTGTCTCTTGGTCTCTCTCCCTCTTAGTCTCTCTCCCTCTTAGTCTCTCTGTCTCTTAGTCTCTCTGTCTCTTAGTCACTCTCCCTCTTAGTCTCTCTCCCTCTTAGTCTCTCTCCTCTTAGTCTCTCTGTCTCTTAGTCTCTCTCCCTCTTAGTCTCTCTCCTCTTAGTCTCTCTCTCCTCTTAGTCTCTCTGCCTCTTAGTCTCTCTCCTCTTAGTCTCTCTCTTAGTCTCTCTCTCTTAGTCTCTCTTCTCTTGGTCTCTCCTTATGCCTCTTAGTCTCTCTCCCTCTTAGTCTCTCTCCCTCTTAGTCTCTCTCCCTCTTAGTCTCTCTGCCTCTTAGTCTCTCTCCCTCTTAGTCTCTCTCCCTCTTAGTCTCTCTCCCTCTTGGTCTCTCTCCTCTTAGTCTCTCTCCTCTTAGTCTCTCTCCTCTTAGTCTCTCTGTCTCTTAGTCTCTCTGCCTCTCTTAGTCTCTCTGTCTCTTAGTCTCTCTCTGTCTCTTAGTCTCTCTCCTCTTAGTCTCTCTTCTTAGTCTCTCTGTCTCTTAGTCTCTCTGCTTAGTCTCTCTCTGTCTCTTAGTCTCTCTGTCTCTTAGTCTCTCTGTCTCTCTCTCTTAGTCTCTCTCTCTTAGTCTCTTCTCTCTGTCTCTTAGTCTCTCTCCCTCTTAGTCTCTCTCCCTCTTAGTCTCTCTGTCTCTTAGTCTCTCTGTCTCTTAGTCTCTCTGCCTCTTAGTCTCTCTGTCTCTTAGTCTCTCTCCCTCTTAGTCTCTCTGTCTCTTAGTCTCTCTGTCTCTTAGTCTCTCTGTCTCTTAGTCTCTCTCCCTCTTAGTCTCTCTCCCTCTTAGTCTCTCTGTCTCTTAGTCTCTCTGTCTCTTGGTCTCTCCTCGTCTTTATGTTCTTTCTGCCCGTCCTTGTCGTCCCTCTCTTGTGTTTAGTTATGAGGACTGTACTGTAACATGAGGAGTGAGACGTGAGGGAAGTGTTAGGACTAACACACACACACACACACACACACTCACACACACACACACACACACACACACACACACACACACACACACCTATCCCTCTATGTCAGCTGTAACCAGGTGCCTTTGAGACACATAACTTATCTTACGAAGGTAAGAGGATCCTTTATTAGTCCCACAGTGGGGACATTTGCAGTTTAGTTGTCTCTAGGTGTGTGTGTGTGTGTGTGTGTGTGTGTGTGTGTGTGTGTATACGTGTCTGAGTTTGTCTTGATGGCGGCATGTGTCTGGATGTGTTTGAGTTTGTGTACATGGCGCCATGTGTGTGTGTGTGTGTGTATGTGCCTGAGTTTGTGTACATAGCGGCATGTGTGTGTATAGGTGTCTGAGTTTGTGTACATGGCTGTGTGTGTGTGTGTGTGTGTATGTGTGAAAACAGATCTGCGCATGTGCATACATCTGTCAGCTCAAATGACAGCTGTCCACCTGCTCATTTTGGTTTCCAAGCGTACACACACAGACACACACACGCACGCACGCACGCACACGCACACACGCGCGTGTGGCGTTTAATTGATAGTCCATTTCCATCACCACTAAGAAAGGTTGCGAGTGCTTCCTCTTCATCACTCCTCCGAGGTCCCTTCCCTCCTTCAGTTGACTCTTCATCAGCGGTGACCAGTTGTCATTAATCTACCTGCCGGGGTGAAGTAAAGGTTCAAGAGACTCAGTCTGGCTCCGGCCCTTCGGCCCCCAGGGGCCCCGGTCCGGTTGCTATGCTCAGATTCGGTGGTCAGTCTTTCTGTATCTGGTACAAATGGGTCAGTGGCCACTTTTGCCTCGCAGCCAGCCAACCAGCCAGCCAGCTATCACACGGAATTATGAATGACATTTCCACAAGAGGAACGGCATGAGGAATCAATTATATGTACAGAGAGAATGCTAATAAGCCCGCCGCTGGAATAGAGCGGAGAGAGAAACAGGAGAGAGAAGTGAAAAACAAAGGGAGAGAGTGAAAGATGTATAAGAGCCAAGGAAGGTAAGAAGAGAAGAAAGAAAAAAAGGAGAGAAGTAATTCTCTAGAAAGGCCAAGGAGGCGGGGGAGGGGGGGGGGGGTGAAAATGAAAGATGCAAAGGCAGACTGGAGTGTGAACCGCCCTCTGTTCTCTCCGTTAGAGGCGTACCAGAGAGCTTCCTGCTGCGAGGCGCCGCGCTTGTGATAAAGTTCAATGCCGGATTGAGCCGACGCCGACCGATCGATCGCCTCTATCGCTCTCCGTCCGTCTCTCTTCGGTCCCTCTCTCCCTCCTCTCGCCCCCCCCCCCCCTCCTCTGCAGCCAGTGGAACTTTATTTCTGGTGTTGCTATGAAATATGATCTGTGGGGAGGTGTGAGGGTGCAAAGCACAGTTTTGTGTGTGTGTGTGTGTGTGTGTGTGTGTGTGTGTGTGTGTGTGTGCGTGTGTGTGTGCGTGTGGTTGCAGGCTTGGTGTATAAGCATTACACACATTTGTGTGTGTGTGTTTGTCCTAAAAAATGCAGAACAGGGTTGATTAATATACAATATGCTGTTTTTAAGCCCAGCTGGAACCAGACCCTGTCATCTCCCTCCTTACCGGTGCGTCTCAGGAAGATCCAATGATTTTAAGAATTCCCAGTCGGCTGCTATAGAAGGCGTGACATTAAAGAGCTGATGGTGCCAGAAAATAAAATGCATGAGCTTGTTGTTTTTTTGAGGGGTTTTTCTTCCTCCAAAATCTCAGCTCGCTCTTGATTGCAACAGCGACGGATCGAAATATTCTCTTCTAGCGTCTCCGTTACCGCGAGATTATAACGTCACTTTGGCAGAAAGGTGGAGGAGCAGCCGCTCCTCGTTACACAGTAGATTACAGAGTAAAAGCTGCAGTTGATTTTCATATCTTCGTTGATTCGACTGGCTGCTTTAAAATGTAACACAATCTGCTTCCATAGTCGTTTGTGTAAAAATGGTCGGGGGTAACGTAAACAGGGTAAGACATTTACATATTTTTTAGAGGGGCATTTCTTTTCCCCGACTGAGGGGCATTTAAAAAAATAAATAAAAATTTAAACTTGTGAAATAACATTTAACCGTAGTTTAAAAGTAATACATATACTTATCTAGGCTTACAGTATATGAGGAATTGTTATAAAAATGGCAATAATAAGACTATTGGGCAGTAGTCAACAGATTCAAAGTGTTTTCTTCGATTTATTGAACAGAAAAAAACAGAAAACATCAATCAGACAATCAGATTCAATTTGAATTTATAACTTATTTCTTAGTTTTTTTTTACAATTCAAACTTATATTTATTGATTTTTTTTCTGTGTACAATACAGGATATGTAGATTGGACAAACCAAACAAAGAACAAAAAGAAAACGCTATTCAATTATCATAATTAATTGAGGAAATTCTGGGGGCATTCTTCTTCCTAGTGATATCAGGGGCAACATGATATTTCTTAGAGGTAGTTTTGCCCTTTGCCCTTTGCCCTGCTGTATTTCTGACGCTGAAAGTAAAACATACGTCATATGTAGTTAATCCCTTTGGATCGAACTGTGCCAATACACAGCTACACATCTGTCACATCTGTTGGCCCAGTCGCCTTGATGCATCCTTGTTGCTGTCAGTCAGAGATCACGGTCCACTTCCTGTCACGAGGGACCGCCAGGGAGGACAGAACCTTCCTTCCAACTCGCTCTGTCCCTTTTGGAAATGAGAGGGAAGTTCTCTCAAGGCCCATAAAGCCGTGTTATTATCTATCATTTCGTCGGAGAAGAAGTCAGACTTTGTTCTTCTCGCTCTCTGGTAGAGAAAAACGTTTCAGACCAATGGCGGCTCGGCCAAGCAAGCGGCGCTGTGTCGGTTTCACTGGATTTCTGTGAGTGTGAGGTGTGTTTTATTTGTGTGGTGTGTGTGTGGCTTTGTGTGTGTGATTACTTTTTATGTGTCTGTGTGTCTTTCGTGCTTCGTTAATATATTCATGTTTGTATTAACTCTGTGTGTGTGTATGTGTGTGTGTGTGTGTGCGTTCGCCGGTGTGAACGTCTCCTGTGTGAGGTCCAGTTTTGTTTTATGTATTAATTTGACCTTATGTCTTGGTATGTGCACCATGTATGTGTTTGTGTTTGTCCTTGTGTTTCTGTAAACGTCCCTTTGTTTGTGTGTGTGTGTGTGTGTGTGTGTGTGTGTTAGAGAGAGTTCAGATCGGGGAGAGGAAGGGGAAAGGAGGGCCGTGTGCCCTGGGTCAACAACAATAACAATAAATAACGTCCCGCCCCGACCTCGACTGTTACTGCGACGGTACAAGCCTCTTGATTGGCTGCCACACCCCTGTGACAGATGAAGAAAGGAGGAGGATTTATTCTGTTTTCATGGTTAAGAAAGACGTCAATAACTGCTACTTAACATAGTTTTACACACGTCCTCATTTAAGCGCTGCCACTTTGGCCGTGATGCGTTCAAAGCTGCCGCTCTGAGTCTGAGTGGACCACCGATGGGCTCTCAGCCCCGGGAGACGTGGCGTCTGCAGTCTGGAGACAGTTTACTCAGCGGGCGTACGATGAAGAGAGACGTAGAGAGAGTGTGAGACGCAGGGAGGGAAAGAGACAGATCGTTGTCCCTTCATCGTACGATAGGATAACACTCTGGATGCATCATTAAATCTGCTCTCATCAGTATTAGTAAAACATGCATGGACATCCTTCATGCTCTGGACATGGACAGTCCTGACTGTAAAGCATCTGTCGAATTATCATCAGGTGTGTGTGTGTGTGTGTGTGTGTCACAGACCGAGTAACTGTAACTTTAAGTGTGTCCTGTGGGGTGCCTCCATTTCCTCTGGCCTGCAGTAGAGTCTCACTTCATTTTTATGGACAAGTAAACAAACTATTGCCAAACGTGGCCAAAGACATCACATATGCAGGAGACGGCAGAGACACTCAAAGCGTTTGGATCTTGAAAGTTTGATTGTTATGTGTGTGTGTGTGTGTGTGTGTGTGTGTGTGTGTGTGTGTTACAAATACATGTTGTCGTTGCCGTGGGAGGAGCTGCTAAACATATTAGTGTGTGTTGAGTTGTGTCGAACATGTCAATATATATACATTTCTTTGGACATCCACTGTTTGTTTTTCCGTATACACGGGACCTTTTCTTTATTTATTCTTTTGCACCAATCGGTGCCGGGCGGTTTGTTTCCCCCCAGCGTGCGCGTCTGTACTGAAGCCATGTACGGTAAACAGCGGAGGACGTCCTCCCCTCCGTCTCTTTGTCCTCGTCCTGTTTACATTTCATTTTCACTCGGCGTCGCAAAGACGACCCTGAAGATAAATGGCAAAAAGTGAAGCGACGACAACGCGACCCTCAGAACGAGCACCGAGTCGCACCGAGTCGCACCGAGCGAGCGACGGCCTCCAGTCAGACAGCCGCCCGGCTTACGGCTGCTCTCTGATTAAAGCAAACCGCTCGCTTTCTATCCTCAAATCTAGAGTTCTCTTCTTTGTCATTAAAAGGAACGACGAGGAGGGCTTGGATGGAGTCCAGAGACTCTTTCGGCTGCCAATTTTTCCCTGATTTGTAATCCACCGCTGGCTTATTGGCTGACTGGTTGAGCTCCGGCGTTCACCGACTAGCTCGGACCGGCACGCCGACGGACGGGAGCGGCCGACTCGAGGGATTCTTTTATTCACTGGCTGGTCGGCCGCCAGTTTAATTGTCAAACTGAAGGACTGACTGGCTGTAGCTGGCAGAGCGAGCGAGTGGTAAAGATGTCCGCGGGTTCCCCGGAGCAACCAGAGGGCCGCTAACGCTAAATGAGCTTCTGCTGTTGGGAAGCGGGCAAGTTATCAAAAGCTTTCCGAGAGGCCTGCGGAAATGCGGACGAATGAGGACGTCTTCAAGAGACGGATTCAAGTCACTTTCTATTCAAATCAGTTTATTTTGTATAGCCCATTATCACAGATTACAAATTTGCCCAAGAGGGATTTACAATCCGTAGACGTACGACATCCCTGTCCCAGGATCTCACATCGGATCAGGAAAAACTCCCAAGAACCAGAGAAAACGGGGGGGGAAATGGGAAGAAACGTTCAGGAGATCAACAGAGGAGGATCCCTCTCAAAGACGCATAGATGGCATGTGACCAGAAGGAAGCATTTCAATTCAATTCAGTTTATTTGTATAGCCCAATTTCAAAAATTACAAATTTGTCTCAGAGTGCTTTACAATGTGTACACATAGACATCCCTGACCCAAAACCTCACATCAGACCAGGAAAAACTCCCAAACAACCCTTCAGGAGGGAAAAAGGGAAGAAACCTTCAGGAGAGAACAGAGGAGGATCCCTCATTACAGAGTTACAGAGTTACAACACATTCAATGAGTATGACAGAGTGTATGCATAGTTGGTAGTCGGCATGGACCACGATCCAGACCTCCGTGATCCATCAGGCAGATGGAGGTGGAGAGGAGGAGTGGGCGGGGCTTCAGACCCAGCCAGGTCCGATGGATGATATGTAACTTCCATTCCGCTCCTCTCCAGCCTCTCAACCACACGGTCCAGAACCAATGAGCTGCTGCTTATGTTCATCGCTGCTCACTCCAGCAGACACACACACACACACACACACACACACACACACACACACACACACACACACACACACACACACACACACAGTACACGAGGGGCACCGACACACACTCCTTGTTTCTCATCTATTCGCGTGCCCGTTTTTCTAAATATTTCACCAGCCAATTATTATTTCATGCGCTCGCTGAATGTGTCTCTGCATGTCTCGGAGAGAGAGAGAGAGAGAGAGAGAGAGAGAGAGAGAGAGAGAGAGAAGGGCGAAAGGAAGAACAAGGAGGAGAAGTAAAGAACAAAAGGAGAGGAAAGGAGGGAGGAATGAGACGGAGCAGCATGGGGGAGAGAGGGCACAAGAAAGGGGGGGACATATGTATTTAGTTTTCGGGTGTTTTGTTCCAATGAATCCATCCATGCATAGGCATGCCTGCTTATACCGTGTGAACACTCTGTGTTGATGGAAAGAGTGCCAGAGGCTAAACGGAGAGAGAGAGAGGAGACGAGCAGAGAGAGACAGAATCATTTCTGTCCCATCGCTCCAGCACCGCCGTCTCTCTCTCTCGTGCAGCGCTGCAAGGGGTGGAAAGACAGGAGCTGCTTGGACAGGAGACTCCCCTGTGACGAGAGACAGAGAGAGAGAGAAAGACAGAGAGACAGACAGACAGACAGAGAGAGATAGATAGAGATTGAGAGACGGACGGACAGAGAGACAGATGGACAGACATACAAAAAACAGTTGTATAAAAAACAGTTGTATAAAAAAAACTGACCCACAGAGAGACAAAGACGGATGGATAGAGAGAGAGAGAGATGGACAAACAGAGATAGACAGAGATACATAAAGAGAGACATACAGAGAGAGAGAGAGATGGAAAGAGACAGACATACAGAGAGAGAGAGAGAGACAGATAGAAAGAGACAGACATCTAGAGAGAGAGAGAGACATATAGAGACAGACAGATGGACTGAGAGACAGACAGTCAGACAGACAGAGAGAGATACACACTCACACACACACACACACACACACACACACACACACACACACACACACACACACACACACACACAGAGACAGGTGACGTAGCGCCCAGTGGCTGCCACCTCCATCCTGTCATGTGATACAGAGTAAAGGACTTCATCCGACACTCCCCCCCCCCCCCCCCCCCCACACACACCCAGAAGATAATCCCTCCTAATTCTCTGCTTGCCCGTGCCAGCTCGGCCAAATTGAGATTGACTGCTGTCCCACACAGTGTATTTATGAGTGTGTGTGTGTGTGTGTGTGTGTGTGTGTGTGTTTTGCACACAAAGGACCCCCCTCCTCCACTTAGATTAACTGGATCAGTTTTGAGTTTCAGAATCCCCTATGCTGGATGCTATGACACACACACACACACACACACACACACACACACACACACACACACACACACACACACACACACACACACACACACACACACACACACACACACACACTTACACACAGACAACAACAACACAGGCGGTGGGCTGTTTTCTGGCCCGTGGTGACGCTCTATTGGACCCCTCACCGTCTGGGCTGCCATCTGTCTCAATGCAGGAGAGACCAGAGACACACAGACGCACTCCAACAACAAATGTTAGCTCTGCTGTACATACGGCAGGACTTTACCACGCCTCCATCTCTGTACACAGCGCAGAAGGATGCACATGTATCTCCATTTTACCTGCTGAAGTGTTCATGAGCAAGGCACAGAGTCTCCCGTTCTCACTAACGGGCGTGAACTAATTTAATACCAGTTGTCCATCCTCGTCTCTTTATTCTGACGGGCGGAGCTCAATGAATATCTCTCCTCCTCGTGCCCGAGGACCCTTATCTGTACTTTTCATTTTATTTCTGCTCATAAGAGGTTTCGCTGCTCCCGGGTCCGTGAAACTCGTTCCACAAGGTGCAATTGGCGAATCAAAAGAAGGAGATGTTGGCGTCTTGTCTCGCGGATGAAAGCGATCCGAACGCCTCTCTTCGGCCACGGAGGACGGCGTGTTGACACCGCCGCTCGTCACTCGCAGATCCCTGTATAATCCTGATCTGTGACTATGGGCTTTGTTATATGACTTAGTGCTGCTGATGTAACCCGCCAGCAGCACTTTATCTCTGTGCATCCATGTGTGTGTGTGTGTGTGTGTGTGTGTGTGTTCATGTGTTCATGTTTTCATGTTTTCATGGCAGCAGATGGTGGGAGCAGCATTACCACAGACGGATGGACAGTGCACAGGGTAGAGCGACGAGGCTGTGTTGACTACAGAAAAGGCGGCATCTCTTTCTCTCTCTCTCTCTCTCTCTCTCTCTCCTTCTCTCTCTCTCCTTCCCATCCCCTCGGTGTCAGGCGGATGAATGGCTGGCTATCTCTCAGTCAGCAGCCACGCCGCTCTTTCATCATCTGTCTCGCTGCTCGTTCTTCCACTCCTCTGTAAAGATGTCAGACTAGTCTATCCCTCCTTCCATCCCTCAATCAATTCACCCATCCTTCTGTCTGTCGGATGAGTATCTATCCGTCTTCCCCCTCTCTCCTCCATCCCTCCATCCCTCCACCCCGGCTGTCCCTCTGCGCGCGTTTCCCCGCCTGAATCTGCACACGCAGCAGCGTGTTTGTTTGTTTGTGCGTTTTTTTTCTGGTGCGCTCGTGCCTACGTGGGCGTGTGTGTTTGTGTGTTTGTATCCGCGTGTGCCCAGATCACTATCTTTCCCGCCCTCCTCCCCCTCCCTCGCCGAGTGTGCGGGGCTGTGAATCAAGGTCAGTGGGGATCTGTTGGCAGACACCCCCACCGACCCACCCACTGCCCTCCCCCTCCCTCCCTCACACACACCCACGCACACACCCGGATGGTTTGTGTGTGCGTGTGTGTGTGTGTGTGTGTTGTGTGTGTGTGGTGCCTATCCAGCCATCGAGACGTCCCTGCTATGCCCGCCTCGGCTCAGTTTAGCTCAGCTCAGCTCGGCTGCATGGATTAATTACTGGGGAACCCACCGCGTCCCTGACCTCCACCGTCGGACTAATTGAAATCTAATTGAATTGTGCTTGTCTAGACTAATGAAGCCCCGCCACTGAAACCGACAATCTTTTAGCCGTGGCTGCAGGCCGATAGCCACCCAGCTTACGCGGGCGGATGTGAACAGATGAACACGCGGATGAATGGATGGGTTCATAGTTGGCTTGGGTTACTAAGTAGAAAGACTCCCTCCATTTGATACCCGAGTTGACGGTATCACAGGTGTTGTACAGTGGTAAAGCGGAGTACCTCCTCTCCAACCACAACACATTTTAAAGCTGCATTTTTTTATTTGCAGCCCTAAATCATGACGAAAGGAAAGTTAACGTCAGAGTTGCAAATTCAGCCAAGTGCTCAGCAAACTCTTTTCCAATGAAAGTAGCTCTCACAAAAAAGTGCTAAATCCCGCGAGAAAGTTGCCTAGTCGGCAACACGGACAGCCCGTCGCTTCAGACCTCCCTCCAAAGCCCCCCCCACACGATGATCACAGGGCTCTCAAGTGTCACGCATTTCGGTCTTAACTCCCGCACTCCCGCCACACATCGTATTTCTCACGCTGAAAAAAACTCTCGGCTATTTAATGTTTTAATGTGCCGCAGCTGTGGAGGAATCAAGCGCTCCCCCGGAGTTCTGCTGTGAGGTGCCACTTATCAGCCAATCAAAAAAAAGAAATGGGCTACACAAATAACCCATCAGAAAACAGACGTATCTGTTGTATCTGGGTAAGATTTAATCAAGCAACCAATGAAAATAAAGCATCCTGGAATTGCGCGACTGATATCCTAAAGTTTCGTTCGTGGGATGCTAATGAGACGTCTTTGTGTTTGCACTGGAAGCGTCAGAGGGAGGTCTGATGAAGTCGGGATGGACTGACGGGCGATGAGGAGTGACGAAGAAGAACCGGCAGAGACACCTGCCAGTCTGCATCCTCCTCGGGGCTGTAGCGGTGGGAGTCTCGCACTGCTGGGAAAATCCACTAATCCAAATTGGGAGAAGATTCTTCTTCTCTGAGGATCCACAAAAAAAAAATACAACCTCTTCTGCTAACTCTAGATTTTCCGGACTACAAACAAAGCCCCGTTCTCAAAAATCCGTTCCCCGTTGTTTGTAAACCGTCATTAACATTATTGAGGAAGAGGGCGGCTGTCGAAAGCGCTTTCGAAGGACACGGAGGCCTGGCGGTGGAGCGGGGGGAGCGGACCCCGGGGAGCTGCTTATTTTGTTTGGCCTTCTTTAGCTTTTAGGAGGTGAGAGACGGTGCTGTGATTCCCTATAAGTTATTCATTTGACGTTTCCTCCCTTCTCAGCTCTTTGTAGGCTGGAATACATTAGCAACCTGGCAGAGTGGATAGGATGGTAATGTGGAAGAGAGGAAGAGAGGGAGAGCAGAGGAAGAAAGGATGGGGGGTTGTGGAGGGAAGGAGGTGAGTCATTAGAGGAGGAGGAGAACAGAGAGAGGGAGAGAGAGAGAGAGAGAGGGAGAGAGAGAGAGGGAGAGCACGGCTTTATGATGTGTGGGAAGGGGAAGTGACCTTCCCTCTCACTTTCATCTTCGCTTTTTTCTCCCCTTGCCGTGCTCCCTGACACACACAGACACACACACACACACACACAAACACACACACACACACACACACACCTGAGTATCAGTTTTTCATCTTTCTTTCTCCATGCAGGTTCCCCTACAACCCGGACAGTCTTTCAAGTTCACAGTCCTGGAAACTCTGGACCGTATCAAGGAGGAGTTCCAGTTCCTCCAGGCTCAGTATCACAGGTACACAGACGATGTCTAATGTATATTCTCTACACTAAATGTAATAACTATAGCATGTCACAGTTGTAGATGTAAACGTTCGGTGTTTGTGAAGGAACTGACGTGAAGTAAACGTCAAGCTAATCTGTGGAAACGGTATAGGTACTACACGTTGTCATCCAGATCTGTGGAAGTCAGGGTTTTCATCAATAAATGAACCAGTAAACATAATATGTCAGCATGCAAGTGCTTTCCTTTCATCTTTATGTCTTTATTAAGACACTGAATCGAGCATACCGTCGAGATTTTTACCTAAATCTACTAGCTACACGTTGACAGTAATTAGGGAAATCAATAAGGGATCCTGTCTTTAACTACATTCACTAGAACCTCAGATACACCTGTTATGTCTTTTTTAGTGTAGAGATTTCCAGCTTCTCATTTAGTATTAATAGAATTCCACAAATCTTGATTTCCATCGTATGCTCAATTATTTGTGCTCAATGAACTTTCGATTTACACGTTGTGGATAAATGAGATCGTATCATATCAAAGGAAATGTCATGAAGTTGAGTTTTTTTTAAAGATGTTCTCCAGCTGGAGGTCAGTGATTGTCATGTGATCATATGGCTCACCAGAGGTGACTTTGTAAATAAAGCATCCAGCCTCTTGCTCACACCTCAGTAGGCAGGCTGCACAGCCCGCTGCGGTGCAGCAGCACTACTTTACAGTCATACACTTACACACACACACACACACACACACACACACACACACACACACACGCACAGAGATATATTCACATGCACATCTAATGTTTGCTTTGAACACTAAAAAACTACAATTTCTTAAATGTGACATTAATAAATCATCTGACCTCGCTGTACCTTTAAATAATGTTCCCATAATGTGTAAACGGTATATAGTCAGAAGTGTTGTTGCATATCTGGATGTGTGAATATAAACACATTAAAGTGTTTCATAAAATGTTTATCTGAAGTTGTCTGCGTCATTTTGTGAACTAATTGCAAAGATTAGCCCAAATAATTTAGATTCGTAGTTGTCAACAAGCAATTTATTTGTGTGTGACAAACGGATAGATGTGTAACTGTAAACCTGATGTGCATCGGCAGGTCTTTGATCTTTAACTGCAAACGTTTGTGCAAATCATCTATATGCGCTCACACACCGGAAATTGTCTATGCAAATTAAAATGTGACACGCAGCGAAAAATCTTCGCACAAATCTTATTTTACAAATCAAAAATCCTTATTTACTTATTCAGATATTTTTCACGAATTCAAACAAAGAGAAATATGTTGATACAAAGCTACAGCACTTTTGACCCTCAGCTTTTCCTCAATAACGAGCATTGTCCTACTTCATCCATGTGCGACTAATGCAATGCATTTTAAACACATTTAAGTACTTTGAAAAAAGCAGAACACAATAAAAATGCATAAACCCGACATGAAATATGACACTGTGTCAGGACCATTCGGGCTCAGGAGCAGAACCGAACATAAACCCACCGATGCCCAAATGCTGATGTAACTAGACGCACTAAACACCGAGGGACTTGCCCCGCTCCCCCCGCATGGAGGTGTGATGAATTACAGTGGTGACTAGGACACACCCTGCTGGCACTTGCACGAAGGTGATATTTTTCAGTGTCACTTTTGGCAGTAATAGGTAGCCCGACCGCGTGGCTAAGAATACCTTCTGTTGGTATCCTTTCACAGCCGTGAACTCTGCGTAACCTCTGCATTAAATAAGTCCTGTGGAAATTGTAGTTTATTTCCTCGGATGCAAATACACCATTTAATCCATGTGTCTCTGTCCCTTTTTTCCGTCCTCTTGAAGCCTGAAGCTGGAGTGTGAGAAGCTGGCCAGTGAGAAGACTGAGATGCAGAGGCACTACATCATGGTGAGTCCAATCAGAGCTCTATGGAGAAGTGTTATTCAGCCAATCAGAAACTCTGAAAAGAGTCTGATGGGAATCACCATCAGGGGCGTTGAATCTGGGCTTTTGAGAAGCTCCATTTACATTGTTTAGTGTTCGTCTTTCAGAAGTAAAACTGAGTTTCTCCCTCCACTTCTCTGTTGGTCTTAATGATATTTCCTTTGATATGTTGGACTCTCAAGATTGAGCTCATTCCATCACTTCTATTACATTTTTCAATTCAGTTTATTTGTATAGCCCAATTTCACAAATTACAAATTTGTCTCGGAGTGCTTCTCTGTTTTAACTTCTCATTACATTTACTGTACATGTGTTTATATAACATACACATACTGTAACTGTTTATATAACTGATGTACAGAGGAACGTCAAGGCAATAGACATATTCTCCAAAACCCACACATTTTATGGTATACTTTATGATATTTAAACCATATTGAAATGACAATGACTGAAACCAAGTTGGTAATCATCTCTGATAAATGGCTATTATTCAAAACACATTATTTGCAGTGGTACATAATCTTATTATAGTAGTTTCAAGTCCATTCCAGTTACATAACGAGTACAAACCCACTATTGTGTCTTCTTCCTCTGTTTCTTGCACACTATTTCAGTCGTCATGCTCACTCATACCTCTCTCTGAAACGTACTATTCTTTCCGGCATCTCTTTAAATTCTCTTCCTCCTATACTCAGTCTGTGTCTGTTCTTCCTCTCTCTGTTTTCTCCGGTGCGCTAACAGCCTGAGCTCCCTCTGCGTCGGTGTGTCTGCGCGACTAAAGGCTCACGTGTAGCGTGAGCCTTCGTCTGCGGTACAAAACCCGCGCAGAGCCGACCAGAATACGATATGCACCATCTGCTAAGCTGCTCGCATTTCATAAACCTGGGAGAGCAGGCGGGATCAGGGCCGTAAGCCAGATCGACACACAGATGGAGAGACAGACAGATGAAAAGAGAGAGAGAGAGAGAGAGAGAGAGAGAGACGGGCAGATAGACAGACTAGTGTGAGAAAGAAAAGCAAGCATTAGACAGGGAAACTGGCAGACAGACAAATGGATTTAGGAGCACACAGACAGACAGACAGACAGACAGGCTGAAGGTAAACAGATAAAACACACATGGAGACACACACATTCATTTGTCTACACACGCACACACATTTGTTTTCCTTTTTTTTTTTTATTGGGACCTACCATTCAAGATCTTTATTTATCAGGCGTCAAGAGCCAAATAAAACCAAACAAATTAAACAAATCACTTCAATATATAATTATTTTTTTGGAGGGGGATATTATTATTGACACAATATTTAATGCCAATCATTCTAGTAGTTTTTCTTAAACATTGTCGTAGTTATACTTAAAGCAGTTAAAGTGAGATTGCTCAACCTTCGTGGGACGAAAGTTATTCTTAAGGTATTTCCCAACAGATCGAGGCAGAATGAATTAAAGCACGCAGGTTCACCAGAAACTCCTCCAGCTCCGACTAGCGAGGCGGCGGACGGCGAGCAGCCCCCGTCGCTCGGGAACACTACCGCCTCTGTCCACACGGGCTGCAACATCAGAGCGTTACATAATAACATTATCTCCGTGTTGCGTCCTCGACCCAATGCTTTATTACATCTTCAAGTTATTGCATTATATCTGAATGCAGTGGCAGTTGCATATTATTTTTGAATTAATCCTCTACAGCTGAATAACAAATCCATATAATTGCAAACACTTTTTTTCGTCTAACAGGACCCTCAATCGGTCTGCTAGAAAACAGAAGGACTGAACTGACCTTGTTTAATAAAAATACCCGTGCTTCGCTTTTTAAAGTGGGGAAAAGAATTGAAGAAAACCACAGACTGAAACAGCCACTTCCTTAATCTAATTTAAAATCCTCTTTTAGTCCGGACCGCCATCGACCTTCAACCCTCACCACTCCATCTTATGCAATAGGTGTGGTGGGAGACCGGGGCAATGGATGACATTTGATCAGACTTTGTGCATATTTAATGTTGTGGTCTTTGTGACGCGGTAGAATAGTATCGTCTGTTAGATGTTGTATTTAAGTTTAGCGCTGAGCTTTAACAGAGGGCTCTGGCTGCAGGTCAGAGAGCTGCAGGTGCAGATGATACATCCATATACAGGTGAGCTCTGCAGATGGTTAGCCCTGCAGGCCATACTATTTGAATCAGGGGTTTGGGGGGGGGGGGGTCACGGCCGTGTAGTGGCTAACACAGTGCTACGTTACTTCACAGGGATGCCTGAGAAAGAGAGGGGGAGGGAAAGAGGGAGAGAAAATGAGAGGGAGGGGAGTGTAAGAGAGGCTCAAAGGGAAAAGATAGCATGAGAGAAAAAAGGCTCAGCGAGTGTCAGACAGAAAAAGAAAACATCGGGGGAGCTGCTGAGGGAGGAGGGGGGGGGCGTGGAGGGTACAAAAGGAGGTAGAGAGAGAGAGGGAGAGAGTGATACAGAGGCAAATGAGAGAGATACAGAGGGAACGAGAAAGTGTGTGTGGGGGGGGGGGGGTGATGAAAAGGAATGAGAGAGATTAAATGAGAAAGAGAGAGATACCAGGGGACAGAAATGCAAAGATGAGAGATGGAGGGTGAAACATAGATGCTGCGGAGGGATGAGACAGAAGAAGAGAGCGAGAGGAAGAGAGAGGGACCAAAAGATTGAGATAGCAATGTATTTGTGTGTGTGTGTGTGTGAAAAAAAGAGGAAGAGAAAAAAAAAAGAGAGGGAGAGAGGGTGTACGCACAGACACGTAAATAATGTGAAGCAACAACGGACTCGCTGCGCCCACAGAGGAGATAACCCAGAAGGCTATATTTAGCTCGTTAGGCCTGTCATCCACACGGAGGCTGGGCTGCTCTCGCCACGCTGCACTGCTCCCGCCTTTACTATTCATCACCGTTAAGCTCCTCAGATACCAGGGTGAGGGCTCGGGAAGCAGGGAGATGGTTAGACGGGGCAGATGCACGTGGGTTTTAGATTTTAACGCTTTAAACACCTGAGAAGTTTTGACCGGACTCTGTTTGTTTTTTTCTCTGCCAGGTGGCGATCAA
>CM070102.1:19484866-19499866 GCA_036178185.1 Liparis tanakae
GAACAAACTAAAACAAAAGAGACTAAAAGTTGATTAAGTTCTATCAGTAGTTGGATTATGGGAAGAGGCATTAACTTCATAGGGTGCTTGTTGTATGAGGACATGGTTAGGCCCATGGGAATGAGTATTGAGATTATTGAACGTTTAATCGTTAATAGGGTTTCTTCTATTAGTAGAACTGAAGAATGGGGCCCGATGATCAAACGGGTCAACTTGATTGTTTGAGAGGTTGTGTCTGTTTTTCCAATTAGGAAGGACGGTTTCCTTAATGATTGTGGAGGCGCTCACAGTTAACATCACGACTCCGTAGTTCACAGAGTTAAGATGTCCAGCATCCGTGAACGGCCTTGCCTTGGCTGAATACCCGAGTCACTGTAAAGTGTACTGTAATTAATAAATGTATTATTTACAACCACCGAAAGCAACACGCTAAGAAACCGTGTTCAATACTACGGACAACGGCGAACCTACATACACAACCAACGTTGTCCATCCATTAGCAACGAAAAGAAAAAAACTAAAACATGATTCAACAATCATTCTACGTTGAACAAGACTCGAAAAATCTGATTCCACTGTGTAAATTCTTATTAGGGAACACCCTTAATATACATAAATATGATTACTTATTTAAAATGATCACATTCTTCTCATTTCTGTTGGAAAAAAAGAGAAGTAGCCTACACACACACACACACACACACACACACACACACACACACACACACACACACACACACACATTCCCGTATGAGCCTCAAACTGAGGACCAAGTAAATTCACATTGGGAGTGAAGACCACACTTCCTGTTATATTTAAAAATAAATGAATGTTGCACACACACACTCACACACACACACACACACACACTTTAACTGTTCACACACATCTCTATCCCTGCACTCTGGGTGGGCAGTGCTGTGTGTTCTTGGTTATCGACGTCAGCTAGTTGGCTTAGTGCCCCTCTGCCAGGCTTAGCACGCATGCACGCACACACGCACGCAGACACACACACACACACACACACACACACACATACACACACACAACCCACATAGACAAGAGATCTAACAGAGAAGGCTGAATGAGAACGCAGTGACACAACAGAGGGATTATATAAGACAGAGCGGCGGGCATGTGGGGCTGTAATGGGAGGTTGGGGGGGGGGGGGGCAGTTTTTTTTAATAGGTTCATCCTCTCTTAACTGACTACAACAGATAAAACACATATTGTACCGCTGCCATTTCAACTGCGCACACAGTGCTGTTACGACTACGCTGCAGAGTCCACAGTCATCACGCAGCTGTCGCAATAGCCGCCGCGTGTGGAGCATTAACCTGTTACGACTACACACAATAACCTATTATACTGTACTTCTTTTCAGATTTATGTCCATGGATTATACTTGAACATGCTTTTGAAGAGTTAACCTTCAATGTGAATGCTAAACAGCAGGAGTAGCCTAACTGTTAATTAATACGTACGCTGTGAGACTAATTTGTCAGTCGTGAGTTGTGTAACTATTACTGGCTTATTTTACATTCACTCTTCCACAGACAAGGCACAGTTGTAGTTGTTGTAGTAGTACGATGCTGTCCAGACCGGACTCATAGAGCATTGTCACTTGAGTGCTTGTCAGACCGTCACGTCACTGCATTATTAATGGTGAAACAGTTAATATAATACATTTATTCTTGCTGCAGCAAGTGTTCTGTGTGATGTTGAAGATAACTAGTAGCTTGTGTGTCACCTGCTGGTGAATAAAGTACACACACACACACACACACAAGGACAGGTGTGTTGGTGTCACAAAACAAACACACTCAGACTCAGATAGGAGTACGATATACTTGTCATTGATATGTTATCCTGTCTGATTCTGGATTTGTTATCTAATTAATACTGAACATGTTGATTCTAATGCAGTCTGCCAATTATTTTCTCAATTGATATATATATATATATATATATATATATATATATAAGTGACATGGTTGGTTTCTTTAGACCGAACAGATCGTCTTTAAATGGGACACATGTTAATTTTTAGGTTTCTACTTGAACGTGTCTGTGAGCTTTATTTGTGAAAATGTTCTTCATGTCTAAATATACTTGTATTCAACTCAATTTTAACGGCTGTCACTTTAAAACAGTTTGCCTCAAAAAAGCCCACCCTGCTAAGATTGGGCAGAATAGAGTGAGTGCATCTGAAGGTAGTTCTCAATCCGTGGGTTGAGATGCTCAACTGGGGGGGGGGGGGGGGGGGGGGATAAGGAAAGGGAGCCAAATATGAAAAGCTTGTTAAATCATTCTGATCTATTCAGGCCACCAACAAACTTAGTTGGTTGGCAAGAACTCCAAATACTAAATGTATGTGAGTTTCTCATGATTACAGTCCTGGCAAATGAGCGTCTTTGGGCTGTCCTCAAGACTCTATCTAGGGAAGCGAGCGAGGAGGAAGTGAACCTGCAGGGACCAATAAACCAAATCACAATTTGATTTTGTTATCAGCAATTATACTGCAGCTCTCTAGTGGCCATACAATGAGCATTAGTACATGACGCTTTTACTTTGAGTTTGACATAATGTCTAAAAATATATATTTTTATTTCCTTATCATTTTAATTGTCTGTTTTCAATAGGTCAAGAAAACACTATGAATAAAGTCAAAGGATAACATTGAAAATGTTTGATGTTTTACAGAATTCTTGGGACAGCGGCAAAATAAACACCTGATCTAGGATCTTTAAAAGTTATATTTGCCCACAGTTTCCTTTGTGCTGATCTGATCTGTGATCTGATCCGAAACACCAAAATGATGTATACATTCTGTGTTTGTATCTTGGAAAAGTAGAATGTACTCAAAGTATCAAGCACTCATTAATCAGGGGGACCCCGCTGACCGTTATATTCTATCTTGCTTTTAATTACTTACAAGCATTTTATTGGTGTAGGGGAAGTTTATCTCCTTTAATTACTGCTGTATGGTATTCTTACAACTCCTTACTGTTTAGTTTAGTTTTCACAATTACATTTTGTTCACATTAATTGCAACATCATTTAGTTTTAGACCTGAGCTTAATGAAATAGGAAACTGCTGAACATTACCGTATACAGGTAAATAAGTAAATACTCCTCGTCCGGTGTAATCTGTGAACTACCAAGTGACTTCAGCTAAATGCAGTGGAATAAAAAAGACAATATTTCCCTCTGAAATATGAATGCATGAATCGCATATTTAATGAAACACTCTCAATGAGCTGAACACCTTTTCATTCAGTCCACTGTCTCTCAGATATCCTCAGTGGCAGCATCAATGCTTATTTTACCGGCGCCAACCCAAACCGTTTTCCCTCCGTCTTTATAGAGCGGCATTCCCATCATACCTTGCATTCCTCTCCCTAATGTTGTGCTGGTTATTTACGGTCATGCGCTTAATTTTAGTCCAGAGTGGAGAGCTCTTCCTGGGGAAAGCTTCTGAAGTGAGCTATTTAGTTACTTGCAAGGTTGTAGTCAAATAACAGGGCCATGGTTGTTGCACTCAGCTGTTGGTGTAGTGGTGAAAATAAAGGGAGATACTAAAGGAAAAGAGGATGTTGGAGAGGAGAGAGTGGAACAAGAGAGTGATGGCAGAGAGGTGGAGAGGTTAATGGAAGGGGCAAGGGGGGGGGGAGACAATTAATAAGGAGAAACAGACAGGAATTAAGTTAAAAATATGGGGATGGCTGACGTGAGGTGTAATGATGGAGAGGTGACGAGAGAGGCTGATGAGGGATGGAGGGAGAACAAAGAGGTATGTCATGTTGAGAGGGGCTGGAGGAGAGGCAGACATGGAAAAACAAAGAGCTCGCTGGTAAGTGTGTGTGTGTGTGTGTATTACGTATTTGTGCAATTTGAGATAGGTGAGAGAGAGGAGAAAATAAAGAGATAGCACTTGACAAGGAGGAGAGACACACATGTATAAAGTGAATGAGGAAAGGGAGAGTAAGAGGGAGAGAGAGAGAGAGATGATGAGAAGAGTGAATTTGTGCGTAAATGGACGCTCCTGACCACCTTGTATTCTATTTTAATCCAATTAAGTCACATTCAATGGGCTTTATTGGCATTGTGCCCAAGCATCACAATAGAAAAGTATCTGATAATGTTAGTATAAGTATACGCATTTTGAAGAGATATACGTTTAAAAAAATTACAACTTTGCTTTATGCTGTGTTATTGGAAACAAATACACATTAGATACTTAATACATGAGGCTAAATAAATGCATTAAGATGGAAGTTTACATCAATTCCTCATCAGTAAAAAAATACTTCACTGCCTCACCTTTGTTCACATTCTAAAGAGTACACTAAATGTGTAACGAATAAAAACTCTTTACCCAAATAAAACTCAAATACCAAGAATTCAACACACTCTCTCAAAAAGTTCAAAAATAATTAGGAGGACTTGACTCTGAAGCAGCAGAATATGTCATAACATGTCATAAAATATGTCATAGCCTCAGGGGGAACCAGCGAAACAACACATACAACTGGACTCAACTCCGTCAGCCTCTGTTCCCTCTTGTCTTTTATAGTTCTCACCGCTGTTACTAGCAAAAGAACCTCAGACGGCTTGAGAAAGAAGGAGGGGAATAACTAGAGAGAGAAGGAGGGGTAATAGAAAAGACAACCAGAGAGAGCGAGGAGAGAGAGACACAGACTCTCATCAGTCAGAGCGTTGCTCATCCGGCGGCCGCCTCTGTCACCGTGACGGATCCTCGCTGTCTGCACGCCGCTCGCCACCAACACCATTACGGCACATTACTGATGTACACACACACGGAAACGCACACGGAGCAGAGAGAACAACACATTTAACAGGCACAGAGGTGCCTGCAGAGGTGGTGGCACAAGGTATTTAGCAAGCAAACACACATACACACACACACACACACACACACTCACAGAGACAGGTGTGTTGGTGTCAACACAGTACACACACACTCACTCAGACTCACTCAGATGGAAGTGTGACATACTTGGCATTGATATGTTATCCTGTCTGATTTCTGGATTTGTTATCTAATTAATATTGAACATGTTTATTCAAATCCAGTCTGCCAATTATTTTCTCAATTGATGTATTTATTTTCATATAACACTTCTGTAAACGAATGTCTATCGCTATTTTCTAAAGCCCACATTGACTTACTTGTATTGTGTGCTTTGTCCGACCAAGATCTCCACATTTAAATATATCACAGACGACTGAGAAAACCACTAAATATTCACTTTTGAGAAGCTGGAACTATTTTTGCTTCGAGAGCAACTCCACAACCGACTCAATATTGTTTCTCAAGCGTTGTAAAATGACCCTTCAATATAGACTGATTTAAAGCGACACTATGTAACTTTTCCCCTGTAGCGCCCCTTTAGGTATTTAACGTTTACTTCAGTGTCGTGAACTTCTGGCAGGCTAGTGAGCTCACAGCTGATCTCACAGCTGATCGATGCCTCTGCCTGCAGCGCGTCTCAGCAGCCGCAGCGAGCCGTTCACCCGCGGCATGTCACTCTGTCTGTACGCGTCGCGTAGCAAATAAAAAGTCACCTGTGAGCGTGGACTGGCACTATATGACGTTGCGTAATCACTGCCAGAAAGCAAGTTGAAGTACTTCCGGTTCCCCAACCGGAGGCACCGGGCGGCTCCCAACATCTTATATTCAGCAGTTTTCTGGCCACAGACCCGCGATGGCAGTGGAGCAAATCAACATTAAAAGTCATTGTAGCGGCACACATTTTTTCAAGCTGTTATTTTAAAAGGTGGAAAAGTTACATAGTGGGGCTTTAATAAAACTGTTACTACTTAAAGACCATATACTTAATTTATAGACTCGATAGAAACCTCTGATCCCATCCGCATTGACACCTGGTCGTCTCTATTCTCTATCGTCGCAGCTTTGGCCTTTCCCCCATATGCAGATCAGGAAGGTGGAGCTGGAGGACAGAAAACACGATGTCCCGCGTCGAGGGAGGAGAAGTTGCTTCCGTCTGGTCTTTCGCTAAAGAAGTGGTTGTTATTAGTTGTGTGCCGGCCTCACTGGACAGCAGGAAGAGGCGGAGTCAATGGATCCTTGCATGTTTTAGAGTTGTCAGGCCGGGATTCTGATCAGGACTCAAACGCGGAGGTGTCAGTGAGCAGGCTTTATTTCTTCAAACAAAAACACTCCTAAGAGGTGGAGACTAAACAAAGCACAAATAAACAAAAGGCTGGGCTATGAAAAACTGCAACAAAAAGCGCTCTTTCGAGGTAGATTCACACTTACAAAAGGACTCTGTGGCTATGAACATGGCGCTGGCTTGGGTGATCAGACGTAAGACGAAACACTTTGGCACAGGACAGAGGGAAGACGCAGACTATAAGCACATGAGGGTAATGGGGAACAGGTGGAAACAATCAAGGATCAGGGGAGACGATCAGACCGGTGACACATGAGGAAGGGCAAGTGATCTGAAACGAGAGGAGAGTTAGACTTCAAAATAAAGGAAGTTTACAAGACAAAAACCCAAGACAAGACAAACTTCACCGCGGTGTGACGATGCTGAAAACTCGTTGCTGCTCACGTTATGAGCCTGGAACACCAGCCGATGTGGAGGGGCTGGTGCTAATATAGTCTTATCACACACACACACACACACACACACACACACACACACACACACACACACACACACACACACACACACGCACACACACAGAGACACAAACCTGCTGAGACAGTGATCGCACATAACTCACAGAGACATAAATACCTCATTATCCACAAACACACACAAACTTGTTTTCACGACATGCCCACACACACACACACACACACACACACACACGCACACACTCACTCACTCACTCACTCACTTTCCCTCTCTCGTCTTCTCCTTTTTCTTTTCCTGCTTTCATTAAAACCGCACTGACAAACTGCAGCATATGCAGCGACACTGAGCAGCAGATGTTCCCTGGGAGATGTTGCGTGTGAGGCTGTATGTTAATGTGGGCGGTGTGCAACATGCTAACGAAGCTCTGTCCTCTGTGTCCCCGCAGTACTACGAGATGTCCTACGGTCTCAACATCGAGATGCACAAACAGGTGAGTCTGACTGCTCCTCAAAATCCGCTCTGCGCCGGCGCTCTTGGTTGGAAGTTGCTCTTGTTGAGTAGGCGGGAGGAGGTGAATGTGTTATTTTACACACACAAACAGTGTTACCAGTGTGTCATTTCGTGTGGGTGGGTTTTTACTGTGTTTTCTAGCTCATTTCCTCATTTATATTTTGTATTTTCACTAAGCGACCTCCAGATATGTCAATAAATTGTAGTATCAACACAGAAACTATCAACGGTATTGTCAAATGTCATAAACTGAACAACTACGGTTGGATGGTTTAATCCTAAAAAGTTCAAAATATAATATAGTTATAAATAGTTATAAGTTCTAAACGTGTGTGCATTGGGGTTGTCTTGCATTAGTTCACATAATGCATGAGTTTATATCCTGTCCATGTCCTGGTTTCTCATATATATATATATATATATATATATATATATATATATATATATATATATATATATATATATATATATAAATATAATGTATTGGGTAAAGAAGGGTCTGTTCCAGCTGAAAGTCCTGTGTAAAGATGATGAACAGGGACATCTTCGTATCTCCTCTTTGTAAGATAAGATAAGATGGAACTTCTTGTGCCAGAGTTTCATTAACAATTACAATAGAATAATAGCAAAAGACAATAGAATCCAAACATGAATACCTATGAACAATAAAATAGCAATTAGTATGTGTAAAATGAATACAAACAATAAAAAACACTACTACTAGTACTTTGTACTTCAAGAAAGAAAGGGGGCAAAATGAGTTTTTTGTTCAGGAAGGATCTGTTTTTTAATTAAATAAAATTTGGTACACTGATAATAAATCAGTAAAAGCAACTAGTGGCTTCAACTGTGGACGGCTGATTTTAATAGTTTCAGTCAGGGGTCACTGCTCAGCGCTGCCGTTTACCTCGCCGAGCCTCCGTGTGGAAAATCAACTGAAGAACCGTTGCTTGAAACCAGTGAGTGTGTTACCCGCACAATTAAGATGTCCCTACTGACGCCGTGGTTATTTGTGTGCGCCGTGTCTTCCTCGGCTATTATCACGCAAAACGAGCGATGGCTGATGATGTGAGAATTAGGGAATAATAATGCCATTAAGATGGCTGGTACATGCGGTAACCATAGCAATGGCAACTGTATGTTTTACAGAAGCGATGGCGACAGACTCGGGATTACCTGACAGTCGGTGTTGACGGGCCGCAGCTATTATCGACAGCCTGGGGTAGATGGGACTGGGGTGTGAAATCACTCGCCGGTTCTTCTAAACAATGGGAAAAACAAATACCAGCTGAAAGGCCCCCAAAAGAACGTGTCAGTCTAGATTGTGTACTGTTTCCGTTTATTTATCCTCTCTGACATCTGGTATACTGGGAAGAAGACATGTGACTTGCTGCTAATTTGCTTTCCGGGTCACGCAGCAGGCAAAAGGGGGGCAGTGAAATTCAAAACTAGAACGGGCACTCTGTAGAGCGCATACCTTCGCATATCACAAGATTGAGCATTGAATTATGAACATTTTGGCATTAGTTGCATGCCAATTGGATATAAATTGACCGTGCTATAGTAAAAAGAAGATTTTGACCTTTCATGACCTTGACCTTTGACCCGATCGATCCCAAAATCAAATCAAATGGTCCCCGGATAACCAAATTTCATGCGATTCGGTTTAATACCTTTTTACTTATGCGAATAACACGCACGCATACAAATCCGCGGCGATCAAAACATTACCTTCCGCATTTTCAATGCGAAGGTAATCAGA
Source organism: Liparis tanakae (assembly GCA_036178185.1). Lineage (NCBI taxonomy): Eukaryota > Metazoa > Chordata > Actinopteri > Perciformes > Liparidae > Liparis > Liparis tanakae. The sequence continues at coordinate 19,493,771 of CM070102.1, forward strand.
TGCATGTCCAGATGGATGGACAAATGAAAGAGCAGACTTGATGTTGCTGTGTTTACAGACCCCCGTCCAGATAGACAGAGTCATTATCCAGTTGAATGGCACCTTCCTTTAAGGCGGCTGCCCGTGTCTTCACTGTCACGCTATGCCGGCGCCGGACGAGATGGGATGGATTTCTCCGGCGTGACGCGTGTAGAAAGCAGCTCGTTGTTGTGTAAACATCCTCTAAACACGCCCCCAAATGAAAGCCTCTGCATTCTGCACTTCAACTTCTAATCATTGTGTCATTTCACAATCAAAGTAATTATAGAGACGTTAAACAGTGGGTTCCTGTCCAAATGCTTGCAGCCAGCGCTCTGTGATGATGTGACGTTGAACGGCTTATTCAGTGGGAACGATTCAAGATGAGTTTAAGAGCCGATCGGGCGCGTTTTGAATGATCACGATGAGCTGTATTTAATCCTAATCCATACCCTGTGTTCATGGTAACATGTGTTCAAGTGAAGCTGTGTTTTCAGGAACACACACAGTATAAAGCAAACAGCAGCTTCCCAACGACACCATGCATTTCCTTCTTATTTTATTGTCTCTAAAGTTGCCGCTATTATCTGAAAGCTGGTTTATAGCTCCGTATTTAATTTGTGATGGCAATAAGAGAGATCCAATCCAAAACACTATAGGACACTTTGGGTCACCTTATTACAGTTCCATTGCTTACTGTATGAATCTGCTCGGATCCTATTTAATGTCAGCGTTAAGCTGATGAGAGAAGGATGGGTCGTTGCTGTCATAAAAGTATTAGCAAACGATTATGGTTGTAATATTTGAGGCACCATCTGTATAGGTGAGAGCACTCGTTGTGTACCAGAGAACATCTGCTGGTCTGCTACACTTTGCATGATTGAAGATGACTGCTAAACATTATATGTGGAACAGATTATGTAACATAGCTTTGAGGTAATATTCAATTAAAAAAAGAAAAAGATATGCAGATCTCTGTGTCAGGGGGGTGTCGGCGTGACCCTCCATCGCTCCAGATTGCCTCTAACTTACAGTGTTGTGTTTGAAACAGGAATAGTTGGAAGGTTTCCCCCTCTGCTCCTCATTATTTATTTACGCATTCTTCTAAAAATCTAAATTCAACCCCGGTCTTGTGAATGACGTTTGAAAGCAGGAAACCTCAGAGGGACTTTATGCTGTAATAGTTGCCCTGGTGGAAAAAAACGAGGTGCACAATAACAGTGAGTGATGGATGTGGTAGACGGATTCCTAAACACCATAGCAGACACAACTATTGAGGGAGGAAAGGAGTCAGGAAAGGAAAGAAAGACAGGCAGACAAAAGAGACCAAATATTGTGTTTGTGAAAGTATCGTCATTCCCTTTAGTTGAACTACAGATATTAATATATTTATTTGACTGTTTCAAGTGAGAGAAACATTGTCGTGCTGCTGCGTTTTGTAAAAATAGTCATGTCCATTGACTGACCGTAAAATGGTACACAAGGGAAATTTAATATTTCGATAATAATAATACTTAAATCAACCTGACACACTAATTGAGTAGAGGCAATTTTGGTCTCCGAAAAAATATAATTGGGACTTTGAGATAGTAAAAGAATTAGCATTTTGATCACAATGACCACAATTATAATATGCTACTAAAGTAGTATCTTTTATTTTATTTTTTTTACTTTCGTTGACTTTAACCATCAAATCAAAATGCAGAGAAACCTGTACTTAAGGCAAGAGAAGAGGAAGTATTTCCCAACAGTGTGAACATAAGAAGGGAAAAGAGAGGATGAGGGAGAGAAAAGAAAAGAGAGAGAGAGAGAGAGAGCTGGCAACAAAGCAGGGCAGAACTGGTCTCTGCTCCAAAAAGGAGAAATGGACTGGGGTACTGGCTGCACCTCTGAGAGATGGACAGAGGAGGAGGAGGAGGAGGAGGAGGAAGAGGGGGATAGGTGGGGAAGATGACAGAGGGAGGCCAAGAATGGAAGAGAGTGTGGAAAATACAAAACGGAGGAGAGAGGGGGAAGAAAGTTAAGGTGGTGTGGATGACAGAAGGAGACCAAAGAGCTACAGTAAGGCGAATGACAGTTAAAAAAATAGAGAGAGCGATAAATGAAAAGGCAGAGGCCCGGTGTCAGGGAGCAGAGAAAAGGGCTGTGAGAAGAGTGAGAAGGAGGGATGTGAGAGAGAAAGGAAAAAGGGAAGAAAAGGACCATCATGTGAAGAAAAAAAGTGATTCAGGGAGAAAAATAAGAGCGCTGGTAAAAAGGTTTAACAGGAGGAGGTAAAGGAGAAGTTACAGTCTCACAGAGCGTTGCAGAAGCAGAAATTGACAAAGAACAGAAAGAAGCATGTAGAAAGAGAGCGGGATATAATATAAAATGAAGGAACTAAAAAAAAGAGACACTGATTGAAAAAATAGATAGCGTGAGGAATGTCAGACAAAAAGGGAGAGGGCGAGTATAAAGGGAGAGAGGTTGGACAAGTGAGTGGGGTGGTTAAGAAAAAGAAGTAAGTGTACGATAATGAAATAATTAGGACTTTGAAGATATGAGAAAAAGAGAGAAGAAAAGCAGTTGAGAGCGTATGTACGGGAGATGGAGGGAGCGGGGGGGACATGTGAGGGAGGGAGGGAGCTAATATTGTAAAAAGTGTGAGAGCGTGAGGAAAATCGGAGATGGAGATTAATTGAACGGATGAAAGAGGAGATGGTAAACAGGAAGGATGGAGCCCTAGAAGAGACGGATAAAGACCTCAGAGAACAGACGAGGGGCGGGGGAAAAAAAGAAAGAAGAGATGGAGTTGGAGATGGAGATGAAAATTAGGGCCAAGAAAAGGAAAAGCGACGGAGTGCGAAGGAAAGAAAAGGGGGAGGGCGGTCGGAGAAAGAGGGAGAGAGACATCAACGGAGGGAGGGGAGCATTGAGCCGCAGTGAGAAATAATGAATCATGAATAGATTTAACAGTATCTGCTCTTATTTCCTCTCCTCCTCCTCTCCTCCTCCTCTTCCTCCTCCTCCTCCTCCTCCTCTCCTCCTCCTCTTCCCCTCCTCCAGCTTCCTCTTAACATCCTGTCGAGATCAGTGCTATTGCCTCCTTCCCCTCTCCGTCTCTCTCTCTATTGCACACTCTGTCATTATCAGTGGCGGGGCCATCTCGTGTCCCGGCATTAATTGAGCGGTAACAGTCATCCCGTTCCTTCCTTAGCCTTCCTTTTATCCTCTCTTTTTTTTCTCCATCCCTCCCTCCATCTCTCTCTCTCTCCCTCTTTAGATTTCGCACTCGCTCTCTATCTTCAGCCCCGCCCTCAGCTCTCTTTCGCTATCTCGATCTCCCTCGTTTCCTTTGCGTTACTTCTTCACTTCCTCTCTCTGCTTTCCTCTTTCTCAGATGATTGTATCTGAGAGATAGCCCCCCCCCCCCCCCCACACACACACACACACACACCTCCTTCCTTCTCTTAAGCTGTATACGATACATTGAAACACACACACACATACATTCGCACTCACGCCGCCACGGTAGTTCCCTTGGTTCACTTCAATTATCATACCATATATATATATATATATATATATATATATATATATATATATATATATGTATATATATATATATATATATGCACTAGTTGTATACCCTGGAGGAGCTCGGGAGGCTATGAGGACTGCACAGTGCTCTCTGTGGTTGTTCTATATTCATTGATATAGCACTTCTGGGGCCTGGATAGTTATGCCTTGTATCTCCCTCTATGTGCAGACGCATCACATGTATATTCATTTACTTTGTAATTCGGCCATGTGCTCCGATGGCCAAGGACAGCTTATAGATATGATGATGTGCTGTATGTGTTGTCGTAAGGCCGGTGGTGAATGGCTTGAAGTAGCTTTTGTATTTGTATACGGATGATTCCAGCGGCGGGATAACGGGATGATGGCGCGAGGGCGGAGAAGAATAGAGGCTTTGTGAGACTCGTGTCCAGCAGAAGGTGGAGGCAATCCCGAGAGCTTGTTGATCGGAGTGCGGTCCGGAAAAATATGAAAGGCAGGAAGTGAATGAGATATGGCGAACTTCAAAGGGCCATTAAGCGAAGCACAGAGCGCACAACTTCTCAGAGGGGGCAAGATGATATCGGAGAAGAGCTCAACAGCAGCTTTACTTTCTTAGGTGAGAAGGACTTTAGGTCAGAAGGTAAAGCACCAAACAACGTGCATATGTCTTGAGAAAAAAGGGAACTTAAAGAAAGGGGACCCAAGGGTATCGGACCCAATCAGAAAAGATGATAGTCCCCAGAAAAGAAACACATTTTTGGTCTTCCGCTGCTTGTGATGCTCCATGATCCACTCTGATCCACTCATTTAGTTGACAGATGAACTCAGAGATCCTGCATAATTTGAGATCTGGAGCCCAGATCTGATTAGACCGGACATAGTTTGGAGTTAAGTCTGTTTTCTTTGTTCCAGTATGCTGAAGTTCACACTGGGCTCGACACTAAGGCTCGCCAAGTGCAAGTAAACTCTGTGTGCGGAGAAGAAGTAGAATGCCTCATGCAGATGTAGAATTTGGTAATCTCAGAGCGATCTGCGACAGATGTTCAGTAAAAATATGCATTCAGGAAAACGGCGGGAGGCTAGTTGTCGTTAGCTGTTTGTTAGCAGCCAGTGGGCAGCACAGTCTTACTGGGCTAAGTTACGGAGCTAACAGCTAACATTAACGGAGGTCGCATTGATGCGTTCAAGCGCTAGTCGGTAGAAATGAGTTGACGATTGTAACAATCACATCATGTGTTCCAAGTTAGTTCCAAGAAGCTACAACTTTAAATACAGTTGTTTTAATGTTCTCACCGCAATATAAGAGATATTAAAGAGGGAATTGTTAAACATACATAATTAATACACCAAACCATAATTAAAAACTACTAACGCCTAAATGATGGAATCAAAGCAAGTATAAAAATGCCATCTATTGTCCTTTTACATTTTAATTTGGTGTTGTTATGTAATTAACCACAATAACAAATAAAAAGATAACATTTAGATTTATTTTTAGTTTGTTGTCCAATTATCCAAATCTCTTTAAGTATTTTTAAAAGGCGGACATTTTCCATTTTGGACAAGCAAGTAAAGCATCTCTACTACTTGACTACACACTAAATATAAACAGAATGGTGAATGAATATCTCCATAATGGCAGTTGAACACAGCCGGCCGATGCTGCTCATGAGGAGAGTTTTTACTTTGTGTTATTTCGGTTGCAGGAAAAGAGAGATGCCCGTCAGTTTCAGAGGGCTGCGTCTCTTACGCTGACACTCGGGCAGCTAGTCTGTGAAGGTGTGACGCACACTGTATTTACTTTGGCGTTGTAAATGGTAACATGGCTCTTCTATCTGGCAGTGAAGTGTGTGTTGTGACATGTTTACATATACTGTACATCATCACAGTACCACAGGGAATGGGTGATTTTAGCAGACGGCTCCATGATTTCTCTGCTGGGTGTCCCAGTAGACTCCTGGGGCCAGTAGGGAAACGACTGTAGCAGCATTTCCATAGCAGCCTCTAAGTGTTTCTAAAGAACTGGGTTGGATTCTGAAAAAATGCCCGATAACTGTAAGGGTTCATCTTTATACCGATTCTGTGACTACATCATACCCACTTCAGTTCAGATACACAGTATTAGTGTCTCATCTTTACCTGGAAAGTGAACAGCAGTGCATAAAAAACACATGAATCTAGCTAATGTTTCATCATGAACGGTCACTACACAATCATATTACTGGAAACGGGGAATAAAATATCCTGTTTCCAACTCTGGCTCGGCGTTCATTATGATTACCCCTTTCAAGTGCGTAAAGAACGTCTCCTTGATTTATTTAGAAATCGATACTCCCCCCCGGTACAAAGTAGCAGCCCGTCTGCGTCCAGCCCGGCCGGTTGCTGATTGAAGTACTGTGGACTCAAAGGTTGAAATCCTTCACACAAATTGGGCTTTTTACATAAGGTTACACCTTGAACTGTGACACCAATACATGTTTTGCGCAGGAGAAGTTCTCGATGTTCGGAAAGCGGCTGGGATGACGGGATTTGTTTGCA
>CM070102.1:19504866-19527366 GCA_036178185.1 Liparis tanakae
CACAGTTACACACACTAATTATGTACACAATTTCACACAGCGGAATGATCCTTAATTTCTGGATCGACAATATTATGACCCACCCGTCATTGGAAGTGTAAAGGTCAGATGTCAGAGGTCAGAGGTCAGCACTCTTCTGCCCCCACAAAATAATCTTGATTAACCCTTTTTCTCTCAGAAAGTAAAGTTGGCTGTTTTTGACATCGACATCGTGGATCGCTGTGGCACGCGTGCGGTGTGGAGTTGCCCGTTACGACCGGAGCCCTCTGCTGCCCGAGGTTTAGGCGCTCCATCGCTCACTCGGCCTCCAGAAAACATCCGAGGATTCAAACCGGCAACTGTTCCGGTACCAGGCCAGAGAGAGGCGCTAGGAATAGAAAAGGAGTAGGAGCTAAAAGAGATGGCAGAGATTATTGTTGAGAGCAATTAGAGTAAGTAGAAGAGTGTGGAATCACACAGACACACACACACACACACACACACTCACTCACCGGGCCCTCTCCATAAAGCTGGCCCGCTCAGCCGTAGTGGGGCTCGGAGGCTGGCACAGCTGGCGGCGCCCGAGCACACTGGGCACAATCTCCCTCGCCCCGTGCCAATCTCAACCCACGCTCGTCACATTCAAATTCGCCAAGCTTTATTGGCGAGATGAGCGCGGTCACTGTTGCTTGCCATCACGCCGGGAGACCAAATACAATGCTGATCTTTCACGGGCGAGAGTCTTCTCCAATGTTCCAGCTCCGGTTAACTTTAGTGTCACAAGCGGAAAAGTGTTCGAGGGAAGGAAGAAGAAAAAAAGCGTGATCTTGTTTTCGGGTCAATTCATCGCCCCCGTTTTGAGCCGGTCTCGATTATGAGGCGTGACGTGTGCGCCCTCATCGCATCGCTTTGACAACGCAGGATGTCTCTTCGATCCAAGCGCTGGAAAAGAAAATACCATGGGGGCAGATCTCACCTCAATAGCATGCCCCCCCCCCCCCCCCCCCTCCTCAGGCGCTGGTTATTATTTAACCCTCCTGTTAGCTTCAAATTCACTAACAATTTGATGCCAGCAATTAAATCCTAAAGACAAATTATTAGAATTAATATTGTTTTCCAAGTGTAGGTGTGAGGTATGTGTGTTTGTTGACTACCTAAATAGCCCTTTAAATAACAAAATAAAAAAGTTGATATTTCTTATGTTTTGATATATGATTTACACAGTGAAAAGCAGCCTGGGGGCAAATTGTACAGGACATTGAAAACATATCATCATGTGAATTTTATGTTTACCAAGTTGTCCCCAATAAACTAGGAAAAGTCATGAAATATGAATAAAAAAATAAAAGATGTCAATAATGTTTTTAGAGACATTAAACATTAAACGTTAAAGAAAACTCCACGTGTGTGGTGGCGTCTTTAAGGAGTGAGTGTTATTAATTTAGTTTTCTCGTGTGGTGAACCCACCGCCTCAAATGCCCACCTGTCTCATGGTCCGTTTGGACTTCAGTCAGTCATTTTCTCCATTTCCTCAAATGCCTTTTGACAACCTTCAGCGAACAGGCAGGAACATGTGGTGGTGCTCGGGCTGTGGGTTAAACGTGTGGGTGGAGAGAGAGAGAGAGAGAGAGAGAGAGAGAGAGAGAGAGAATTGAGTTCTCACAGTCAAAAAACATTTTGAATTATGTCTCTTACGCAAAGCACAACTCTTGTTTCTGCATTCTGGTCGACTGAGCGCGAAAGTGTTGGTGTCAAAATTGTTTCCTTGTTCTCTGATGGATGTTTTCCAGGTTGAAGGTTGAATATGAATACAAGGTGTTGGGTTTATGAGGAAGAATTCATGACTGTGACACCTCTTTGTGTGCTTAAACGTTCATGGTTATAAACTACTGGTAAACTCCAACCTGCTGTAACTTCCTGTATTCAAGTTCCCAGCCATTCAAATACTTCTCTTGTGTTTCAGCATCCATCTGCCTTTGGGTTGTCTTTTCACAAAACTGTAATGTCGAACTTCAATAGAATACGCTGGAAAATAATGATAATTGACATTGATGGCAGCATTTATTTGAGATCTCTTATCAAAAGATGAATAGTGGTGTGTGCGTGTGTGTGTGTGCGTGTGCGTAATACATCTAATATGCGCCTCTGGAACAGGTCGTCCTCGTCCACACGTTCATTCCTACTTCTTCCTCGTCTTCTTCGTAATGTATCTTCTCTAAACGTATCTCCCGATTTCCATCCATCCCTCCATTTATTTGTCTGTTAAACATTTAGAATAACCTCTGATGTTTTCCCTCTAAATAAAGCACGTGTACTTCTTTGTCCTTCCCCTACGTTGTATCTCTGTTTCACGTGGAGCCTCTCTTCCTCTGCTTCTCTGTCCCGCTGCCAGTTGGCAGCATCGCTGCCCTCAGGTGTTTATTGACCAGCCCCCTCTTTTTCCTTTGTATCTACCCATCCAGCCATTCATCCCTCCATCCATTCATCCCTCCATCCGGCCAGCCTTTGCCAGTATTCCCCGGTGACTGTGCTTTGGCAGCGCTGTGGAACGAGACTGTGTCGTGTTTTTTTTTGACACCTGGCCCGGCTCAGACTGCTTTAGCCCGGCTCACTTCAGCCCTATTGGAAACCAGTGACTTCCTGCCCGTGTAATGGGCAGCCTAAAACACACGAAGCAGGTGTAAGTTAAGCCTCACATCGTTCTTTTTCTTCATGTTTTCAAGGAGGAAGAGGGGGGGGGGAGGGGATTCAAATTTGGCACCACTTGGACTCGAGAAGAAACTCTTTTAGGTCAAAGGTCACTGTGACCCCACATAACCACAGCTCCTTCCCTCCTTCTGACAGCTGCAGTACATCGCTGAGATCCTGACAAACTCAACACTTTACTCAACACTTTACTTTGTTTTCCCCTTGTAGTATTTAGTATTTTAGTATTAGTATTTAGTATTTTTAGTATTTAGTATTTTAGTATTTATTATTAGTAATTTAGTATTAGTATTTAGTATTTTAGTAGTAGTATTAGTATTTTGTATTTTAGTATTTAGTATTGAGTTTTGTGTTTTTATGTTGTATCTTCTATTTTTTATTAATGCTCTATGTACACCCACTGCTGTGATCCTGAAATGTCCCCACGGTGGGACTAATAAATGAATATCTTATCTTATCTTAACATGTTGTTATCCATATTTAAATAGGTTCTCACACATCTGTAATAGGATAAAATGATGACGCGAGAACATTTTCTTCTAGTTTTTACTTGATATGGTTTTACTTCACGGTATTTAACAAGATTCATCAATATCATAATCATATTGGTCACTTCAGAACTGGTTTTGAGTCAATATTATTGCAGCTGTCAAGGTCGTGCAAAGCGGCTGATGTCTTCTGCTGATTATGTGTCTTTTTTATTCGCACTGAAACCATCTTTTGCTCTTTATGCTTTTAATGCTTCCACTTAATAGAGTGACGGCTCTCTTTGTGCACTGTTTGCTTCTGCTGCGCTGTTATTTATACACATTGAGTTATGTTTAGTTGTGTAGCTTTCAGTCAACGTTACAGCCGCTACACCTTTCAGACCGGACACAGTCAATGGAAGCAGCTTCACGGAGCAGTTATGGCCAGCAAAGCTCTGATCGTGACTTACGGTCCGGCATCAGTCGTGTCATATCGGCTTTTATGTGTCCAAAGCTGAGCCGGGCCGTCTGAGTTTATCTGTGGCCCGGGGGACAACCTGTTATTTAGTCGGCGGCTTTATGGTTTAGCTGCCAAGATATAACCGAGGGGAGGACGGGTCATTCAGAATAAATAATGCAGTATATTTAGATGAAAAGAAAGTAAATGAGGCGATTAAAGTTGAGTCAATTAGACACACACGCATACATGAGGCTTTAAAACAAGTGAAATCATGAATGAACTGCAGCAGAAATGAGCAAAATGTTGTAGAAACTTTCCTCTTCTTCTCTCCTGTCTGTTCCTTTCTCTCGCTGTCACTCTCCTCTTTATGGTCAACACACGTACGATGCATGTATATCTTTCCAAATACACAGAGGCACAACCACACATTCACACACACACACACACACACACACACACACACACCCACGCGCGTGTACGCGTACGTTGACACATATATGATGTGATAAGACGGTCTGTCCTTGGAACAGAGCTGTGTGTCTGGTGATAGCCAGTTTATGAAGGCATGATGAGACTGGCTGTAACTGACAGGCTGGCGGATCGTGTGTGTGTGTGTGTGTGTGTGTGTGTGTGTGTGTGTGTGTGTGTGTTTCAGAGAGTGTGTGTGAGCCTTTGCATGATGGGTTATACAGCCCTGTCAGTCATCACAGTGCCCTCTATCGCCCCTTTGCTGTCTTTCGCTCTTCTTCTTCAGTATCTGCAAGTGCCAGAAACGCATACAAGTGGGGAGAGAGGGATAATGAGAAGGAAAAGGAAAATAGATAGAGGGAGGAAAAATGTATTTTATAAAAACAAACATGTGATACGGCCGTGGAAATGTTTGACAGCAAAGTAACATGGAAAAAAAGAGAAGAAAGCAACCGATGCTGGAGGAAGAAAAACGGCAGCTGCGAGAGAAAAAGAAGGAGGGCAAATTAAAATGGAGAGAAAGGGAATAATATGGCAAAACAGAAAAAGATGAGAGAGAATGAGACAAAGTGAGCAAGGGAGGGGGGGCAGGGGATGGGAGGAAGAGGATGAATAGGGTAATAATGGCTCAGTGTGAGAGCTGTTGTAGAAAAAGAGAGAACGGCTGAGTGAAGAAGAGAACGAAATGAGGCTGAGGGCACTCAGACAGATAGAATTAGACACACCGCAGAGGTTTGGTGTGTGTGTGTGTGTGTGTGTGTGTGTGACACACACACTAACACACACCCAGAGAGAGAGAGAGAGTGTGTGCACTTATGTTTTTAGGTGTCCATGTGTGCAGCCAGCCGTATTTTGTGGATGCTTAGTAGGTTTGCCACGTGTGTGTGTGTGTGTGTGTGTGTGTGTGTGTGTGTGTGTGTGTGTGTGTGTGTGTGTGTGTGTGTGTGTGTGTGCGTTTTACGAGTTTGTGGAAATAGACGCACCGGACAGCCGGCTGCGGCAGGTGGAGAGCTTTAGAAGTGTGTATGTGTGTATATATGTGTGTGTGTGTGTGTGTGTGTGTGTGTGTGTGTGAGTGTGTGTGTGAGAGAAGGAAGCGAGAGATGGAGGAGGACTGAAGAGCGTGTGAGGCTGAGCTAAATGAGAGTGTGATGGTGCTAAAAGATGAGTGGAGCTCTCCCGCTGCCTCCATCCTTCCTCCTGTTGTTCCACATGTTCCTTCTCTCCGTCTCGCTGACAGAACTCCTCCCTCATTAGAAAGATGTTTGAATGCAGTAAAGATCTTTCATACGCTGTGTACATTGTGTACTATTTTTTACAATATGTGACATACTGTATAATTCTCTGCCTCTCTCTCTCTTTCTGTCTCTCTCTCTCTCTCGTTTCTCTCTCTTCCCATCACAGGCGGAGATTGTCAAGCGTCTCAGTGCCATCTGCGCTCAGATCATCCCTTTCCTCTCTCAAGAGGTACGTGTCACCACTGCCAGACACGCTTACAGATACACACAAAATATGCACACATATAATCAAGAGAGGATTATTCACACCCCAGGCCCATATCACATTTACTTTGCATTCAGAATAATTAATGAACCAGAATACATCAAAATGCATGCGGAGCAAAATATTAATTCAGAAGTTCTTGGTATACTTTCAAAATGAACATTGATTTTAATTTTGGTGTTCAAGTTGAATAAAAGTGTGACAAATAACAGACACGTCGCCAACGCATTGCAGTGCTTCACACTACTTTACGCTAGGACTGCAACAGATATTTCACGTGAAAAAAAGGAATTAATTCCACTTTATGGTTCATTTTGAGGCTATAGTTTCGCATTTCATCACAATTGTTGCAAGCTGCCTCAAGAAGGGCCTCAATAAGGGCTTGTGTCCACCAAGGCATCTTTTTCCCCCGGCTCACAAAGTCCGGCTCTCTTCTGAAATGGCCCAGCTGGGAGCACTTGAGAGTGTTTTCAGCCGAGATGTTGTGGTTGTGTCTGGTTGCTACACTACAAATGACGGCACGAGGTAGCCCATAGAAAGAGAGGTGTTATTTCTATATTATTAGTCTTCATTTATTCTGCTTTGTTGTTCAGCACTTACCTTTTTGACAAACATTTACTTTGTTGTTGATGCTGTTGTTGCTAAGCAACCACAGAACCACAAACCATGAACTGTGCCCTATACCTACGAGGTAATAGTACAGCTTCAATTAATGAAACCATCTTACTGGGAATCAAGTGACTTGAGTTCAGATCAACTGATTTGTGTTCAGATCATGGGAACCAGAGTAAAAAATCACCACAAAGAGAACAAACGTAAATGTGTGTGTGTGTGTGTGTGTGTGTGTATGTGTGTGTGTGTGCGCTGGTTATATGTGTGAAAGTGTGTCGACACTTCTTTTTGTCTGAGAGTGTGAGTGTGCACTGCCGCCTGAAGACATGAAGGTCACAGCGCTGTCAGTTTGTTCAATATTGACACTGTGCATGTCTGTGTGTGTGTGCGTGTGTGTGCATGTGTGTGTGTGTGTGCGTGTGCATGGGTGTTTGGTTGGGTGCGCTGTTGCACACGTGCATATTTGTGTTTGTGTGATTACATTGTTATTTTGTGTAAACAGAACGAAGATTTTAGTTGGTGTCGCTATGAGCGTGTGTGTGTGTCTCTGTGTGTGTGTGTGTGTGTGTGTGTGTGCGTGCGTGCGCCACATGCACACACACACTGGTACAATGCCCAATCCAGACGTTCTTATTGACACCCCCTGAGTTTGGTTGTTCGAAGCCCTTTTCTGGGTTTGGCTCATGTAAATATTGCGTGTGATATCTGAACGTGAACGCATTATGTTTACTGTGCACAGTAAACTGTGAGATACAGCCGGGGTAATAATAAAGTGAAATCCATGCTTTATTTATGTGGCATCGAATGCATGTGTGTGTGTGTGTGTTTATTTGCTGTTTGTGTGTGTAGCACCAGCAACAGGTGGTCCAAGCAGTGGAGCGGGCCAAGCAGGTCACCATGGCTGAACTCAACGCCATTATCGGGGTGAGTCACCTCCATTCATCTTGACAACACACACACGCACACACACACGCACACACACACACACACACACACATTAACTAAGGACCAATCTGACGAGGAGGAGTCAGCTGATGAAATACATTTGTTACTGGTCTATATGTTGAAATGAATAATCTAATAGGTGAGTCATTTACGTAAACATCCCTCAAGGTTTTTACATTTACTCTTTGTTTTTTTATTGCAAACTGAATTATCCTGAATTTAGATTAAGTCAGGCAGGTGTGTGAATCTATGAAACGCTGAGGAGCTTCGATACATAGACATGAATCAACACGGCTAATGGACAATAAAAAAAAGATTTTTTTTTTTTCTGAAAATTGGCCTTTAAAAGGATTATTTGTGTTGATGCATCTGTTTAAATGTTATATATACTCTAAGAAGCCAATCTGTAAGACTCAGATGTTAATTTGCATAATTTCTGTGTTTCTATAGTGTGAGGCATCCGGTACCGTTACCAATGTCCTGTAAAGATGTCATAAATCACGCCTTACAATAAAATAGATGTATTTGTATAGAGAAAATAAATTAACGATTCGGAGTAAGCAAGGCTCAATTTGCCTCCTATGCCTCTTGTGCGCCCGCTGATCAAATATGTTCCAGTGGAGGAATAAGTCAGGGATTGTTATCAGATCAGTTAGCTCTAATTGTCAGAGCACTTATCACATTACTGTCTACTTATTGTCCAACAGCAGCAGGTGTACGCTGCTTTAATTACAACTCAGTGTTTAGTGGTATTCATGTTCGCTACTCTCGGGTAAGGATAGTCCTTTTACATACAGACTGACACGCACAATAAAACTACACGCTACACGACACACTCAAAATACACCTCTACCTGCATTTGATGTGCATGATCACCTGACCAAGACCTCCATGTACTTTTTTACACATACGTACATGTCTCAACACACACACACACACACACACACACACACACACACACACGCTCGCTCCTGAGTGCCCTGGTAGTCGGGGGCTTTCCAGGGCTTGTCAGAGCACTGATCACATTACCGTCTACTTAAAGCCTTTTGTTCTCCCTACACACACATACGCACTACACACACACTGCTGTCTCTGAGGTGTGTGTGTGTGTGCTTCGCAAAACAACACACATAAAAACATCATAATGCTCCCCTCAGGATAAGAGCCTTTCTGTATCTTTAGCTGCTCCTTTCCTCTGTCCTCTGTCCTTCGTCGTCCTCTTTTTGTCTTTTTGTCCATTTTCTCTCTGGATGTTCTCGTCTCTCTTTTTGTAATCTTTTCCTCGTTCTTATCCTCCTACTGAGGCCCTGTCCTAATTCCTCCTCTCTCTTTGTTTTTGGCGATGTCTTATCTTCTGCTCTCTCCTGCTGCACACTCTGCCTCCCTCTTCCTCTGCTCATTTACCCTCTCTCCTTATCTTCTTCCCTCTGTTCATCTAATTCTCATTCCCTTTTCACTGCCTCCATCTCCTCTTCCTTTCTCATCATTTACTCTCTGCTTCAAACATTTTCTTCCCTCTCTTTTACCCACTCCGTGTTTCCCCCTGGCCTCTTTTCCTCATCTTCCTCCTCCCGCCTGTCCCTCATAATAATTCCCATTCATCTCCTCACTCTTCTCCCCGTCTCTCCTTCTTTCACTCTCCATCGCCTCTTCCTTTACTTTCTCCTGAGCGTTTAATTTCCTTCCTCCACGTCTATCCTTTCCCACTTCCGGGTCCTCGGTGTCCATCTTTCTCACCTTCTAATCCCCTAATCTCTTTAACATCCTATCTTCCTTCATCTCCTTTTCTCCTCTCACTGTTGAGCTCTCCGGGTGGATTTCATTTCATTCACCGGCTCTCTTTCTCTAATCTCTCTCTCGCCTCCCCTTTGCCAAGCACAACCCCCACGTCCTCTTCACTTGTCCTTCTCCTTTGTTCTTTGTGATTTCTTTTCTTTCGCATTTTCTTTCCGTGCCTCTGTTCCCGTGATGTTTTTCTAACCACCCACCTCCTCGTATGACCCCCCCCCCTCCCCCGCTCCCTCCTTTCCCCGTGGCCACAGCAGCAGCAGCTCCAGCACCTGTCTCACCACGCCCCCGGCATCCCTCTGACGCCACACCCGTCCGGCCTGTCCCTGGGGGCGGGGGGCTCGGGGCTCCTCGCGCTGACCGGCGCCCTGGGGGTCTCGGCCCACCTTGCCTCCAAAGACGAGCGCAACCATCTCGATCCCGAACATCTCCGAGGTAACGAACGGCACGCTTTTAGTTTTTGAGTTCAAAATGCTCTGGCAAAACGATGCTAGCCCACTGATTAGATCGAATAATCATAAGAATGCTTCAAAAATGGCAAACAAACAAACTAAATAATGTTTCTAATCTTGGAAATTATAATCAGTGGCATCCTGCTTTGTTTTTATTAACTAGAAAGATAGCCGAGCTACGGTTTGAACGCGAGAGAGATTCATCTGTTTGATATCGGAGACACAATGTGTTTTTTACAGCACATGTTTTTTTAGCCACATCATTTTTTGTTTTTTTTACTTTCAAGAAAAGCTTGAAATGCTGTTGATTCTTCTATTTGTTAATACGCCGTTTTGTACCGTCTACTTTGTTCCACACATTGCGGCTTCAGCAGAAAGTCTCACATCAGCTGCAGCCATCTTGGTTGTTTGCTTCACCGGCGCACCTCTTTATAGTTATCGTCTCAGACATGCCCAACGGGCTGTGATCGGCCCGTCAGATCTCCTATTGCTGGAAATCTTTCTAAAGGGGGGGGGGGTTGGGGGCGCCGCATGCATCCGCCTGAGAACCGGTAAAACATGACTTTGCAGATGCGTCTGGATCCCTTGTAAGTTGCCTTCGCCCTTTTTAGCCCCGAAAGTACATTATTGTTGCAGTGCAGCAAATCTGTTCTTTCGCTGTTGTCACAGGTCGGTGTGCACGAGGGGGCGTGACCATTGGAAATCAATGACACTATTGAACATGTGGAGAAGATGTTTAGCCAGTTCAATACAAGGGAGGGAGAGTAACAGACTCTAGGAAAGCCTCCGCAATAAAAACATCAGATACCACACATCAAAGAATAATCTTATTCTTCATCAAATGTTTGTATTTCTGCATGCGTGTATGTGTGTGTGTGTGTGTGTGTGTGTGTGTGTGTGTCTCGATGGAGTTCATTACATACTCGAATTGGCACAGAGCAGCATTGAGAGAAACTTTGACAACAGCTACATCATTTCTTTTTAAACTGATCATTATTTTAATATAATTAGAGACCACAATGCAGAGCAATGCTGTACATTTTTTGTGAATGGCAGCTTTTGTCCAATTTGTACAGAAAGTCCCCTTTTGGACTGAATTTTAACTTTGTGAGATTGCTGTCACGATACGGACACACACACACACGCACACACACACACCGCACTTGTGTGTGTAGGAATGCAAGAGAAACACTTTCTCCCTCTGAACTTTCCTTCACTCCCAGATAGAATATCTTATCTTCGCGCTGTTTCCTGCGCCAAGCCGAGGGAGACTTTCTCATGAATAAACTGAGAGCTAGAGAGAAGGAACATGAAGAGAAGGAATGACCAAGAGCAGAAAGGGAGAGAGATGGAGAGATCAATGTGTTCCTATTGGCGTGCTAAGCATCTTTATGAGAGCTTATGTGTGTCGGCAGCCGTGTGTGTCTTTCTGTTCTTGCGTACGGGAAGAAGAACGACTGAAAAGAGAGAGTGCGTCGAGAGAGGCGGCGTGGGGGGAAACGGCGAGCTTTGTCAGGTTTGGAGAACAGAGAGAGAGAGAGAGAGGGAAAGATAGAAAGATAGAGAGGAGTCAGGCATCCATATCTTTATTAGAGGAGCAGTCATAGTTCAGCCTAACCTTGGCCGACTAGGGCACTGCTGTTGTTGTTGTTGTTGTTGTTGTTGTTGTTGTTGTTGTTATCCAGACTGACTCTCTCACCCTTCCTTTTTACTTCTCTCTCCCACGCTTTTCTCTCTCCTCTGTTCTCTGTTCATATCCTTTCTCCGTCCCATCCCAGAAGGAGCACCCAGCAGGGTAAGTAGTTCACTTCAGAGGTGTGTGTGTGCATATGTGTGTGTGTATGTGTGTGTGTGTGTGTGTGTGTGCGTGCGCCTCAATGTGTCGCTCTGCACTATCAACCTTGAGCTCCTCAAGGTTCTCTCCATCACACGGAGGTCTGGGCTCACATCCGTGTGCTGTTATCTGGAAGGGAGTACGGCTCCAGAGAATAGATGAAGAAGCAACTGTTTGTTTTTTAGCACCACAAATGTTCTGCTAATCTACGAGACTTACAGAACAAGCGGAAGGATTAACGCCAAGTTGATGACGAATGGCGCCCAAAACCAAGCAGTTTGTGTGTGTGTGTGTGTGTGTGTGTAGAAACAAGCAACTCTCCAATGTGTGCTACGTATCAATGACACAAGGCCCCTCAACGTCTGATGGAACACAAGAACTAACTCTCACACCACTGAGGTCCGTCTCAGAAGACGCTCCCCGACCAGACGCGCTCCGTGTGTTGGGTCACGTTTGGTGTGGCGTTGCACAGCTGGCAGTTTTTTCAGGAGCGACGGGAACCACAGTAGAAGTTTTGAGTCTCCTCGTCTACACTATCTTTCCTCAGACTCTGTGCGTTGGTCGGTACAGTGAGCAGAGGAGCAGATGGTTTCACAGTGTTGTCCTTTTTTACGACTGATTTATTACTGATTACATTAACGGGACTTTTTAAGGGCGAGAACCCACGCAAGTTCTCTTCGCTGAGCAGATTTAAGTAGTCAGTGTTTGATCACAGACAGGTCTGTTCACATTTAACCGTGTGTAATATATATATAAATATATAAATATATATATATATAAATATATATATATATACAAGTATATATACAAATATAAATATATATAAATATATCTATACATATATATATATATATATCTATACATATATATATATTCAAATATATATATATATATATATATATACAAATATATATACAAATCTCTCTCTCTCTATATATATATATATATATATATTCAAATATATATATAGAAATATATATACAAATCTCTCTCTCTCTCTCTATATATATATATATATATATATATATATATTCAAATCTATATATATATATATATTCAAATCTATATACTATATACATTACATACAGACATTTTAATTCCTGTTTAGATTTGTACCAGTTTTTTTGAACACTTAAATTATAATAAACAATTGAGTACATTAATAAAAGCAGTGTTAAAGTCAACTCTGATGTTTACTTACACATAAAATGATCTTAATCCCTTCCACACAGTGAGGGTTACAAAGTTGTACACATTTGTATCAGTTAATAACTAAACTCCAGGTATCATATTGGGATCGGGATTATTATTTATTTACAGTATTTACTTATGACCATGGTATATTTAATTTTTTTTCTGTCAAGATGGGGTGCTGAGTGTACATTAATGAGAAATACCATGATCTTTTTTAGATTTTAGCAGATTGGCTACAATGAAACAGTGAAAAATGTAAAGGGAATACTTTCCGTACCCCCTGTATCTGAATGGTGCATCCCGGGATGTGAACCATTGAGCAAATGCAACATGCGGCGTTCATCTTGCCTTGAAGCTCTTGCTCATATTTTATGTCGCTGTAGTTAAAAGTCCTCGTTAATCGCCTGAAGAATTAATGCGGTGCCAACGGGGCTGATTGAAATTCAGTGGACGTCTACGACCGGTATCTTTTGTCTCCGGCTGCAGATTGCTCTGCTTTATGGAAACCGCGTGAACACGTCCTGTACTGTACTGGCTGGGATGGACAGCTGGCCTTCATTAGTGTAACAGTTGATAACACATAGAGAGAGGGAGAGAGAGGGCGAGAGGGAGTTGGAGAGTGAAATTGATAGAGGAAAAAGAGAGAGAGAGAGAGACTAAAGAGGAAGAAAAAAGAGCAGGAAAATAGGTATGGAAAGGTTGTTAAAAAAAATAGCAGCAAGTCTTTCTTCTGGTTTTTATTGCGAAATTAAAATGATTTAAGAGCGCTACCGACTTAACTTTCCCTCCCTCGCTCTCCGTCCGCAATGAACCCCTTAGCATAATTTAATTAGAAAACACAATACTGATTGTTAAGCACCGGGAAAAATATTCCTCATATGACTTGAATCAAATCTGTGTGCTGAACTTAGCCGAGCGTTACGCCGTTTTGGAAAGGAAGGGGGGGGGGGGGAGTCATGGGAGAGATGCATATCAATTGGCATTTGTCAGAGAGCCCCTGCACCAGTACAACATGCTGGAATTGTAAATGGAAAGGGGAAAAAAAGGGACAGCGAGAGGAAGTCAGGGGAAAGAGAGAGAAAAGGGCGGAGGAGGAGAAGAAAAGAAGAAAGAAGAGAGGGAAGTTTGTTGAGCCGCACTGAGGCCCATTGTGTGGTTCCTCCTCTCCTTCCTGTCAGACCCCGTGGGCTCCTTCCTGTGTGACTCATTGCTGTGTTAAACCCTGACTGTTCTTGGGGGGTGGGGGGGGGTGACAAGTGGCCCTCCATGAACCTCTGGCCCCTGCCACAACACAGAGAAAAAAAAACACGATGCTTTGATCGACTATCCTCAGTCCCGAGCACCGGGCCGGGCCGTATTGTAAATTTGCCTTCACTGCTTTATTGCCCAATAATGAGAGTCATATTTTACATGAGGACGGGCGTGTCGAGGGGCGAGCGCTAATTAGCTTATACGCTGTCCCGTGTGCTTCTATGTCTCTGTCGTAACCTATGCTTACGTCTGCTCTTAGTGTGTGTGTGTGTGTGTGTGTGTGTGTGTGTGTGTGTGTGTTACTACTCAGTGTGCTTTTCCATCTCTTTTTGAACTTACTTCCACAGAGTGATTGTGTGTGTGAGATCTTTCTTCACACCATGACCAGTACATTGGTGGATGTGTGTGTGTGTGTGGTTTGTTTGTGTGTGTGTGTGGTTTGTTTGTGTGTTTGTGTGTGTGTGTGTGTGTGTATGCGCGTTACTACTCAGTGTGCTTTTCCATCTCTTTTTGAACTTACCTCCACAGAGTGATTGTGTGTGAGATCTTTCTTCACACCATGACCAGTACATTAGTGTGTGTGTGTGTGTGTGTGTGTGTGTGTGTGTTTTATGTGTTTGTGGGATGCTGCCTTTTTAACATCCACCTTTCCTTCTCTGTCAGGTGTGTATCTCGATGTCTGTGCCTGTGAATCGTCAGTCGGCGTATGACGTGTTCATTGCCATGTTTTTGTCTTCTCTTCAGAGTAAGTCGGTGTCGTCGACAGACAGTCAGCCCCCGGAGGAGCGCCAGGGCCCGTCGGGCGGCTACGCCTCCTCGCAGGGAGGAGCGGAGGCCAAGAGGAGGCGCTGTGATGACAAAGAGCCTCTCCCGCCACACTCCTACGTATGTGTTTGTGTCATCGTCTTTATAAGATGAGATCGATTGAGCTCGAGGTGACGATCAAGGAGACACGGAGAATACAACATTTAAATAAAAAATAGAACTAACATGGAGCAAATACATCTTGCTGTGCATGAATGCAGAATTATTACAAAATAGTGTGAAGAAAGCCACATATTCAGACCCAAAAATGTCAAAGTGTGTGTGTGTGTATGTGTGTGTAAGACATCGCCTCTGGCCTCTGAAAGGCCACACAGGGGTCTGCGGGCCCCACAGCCAATTAGAGCCGAGTGTGGTTTGGCCGGGCCCGGGGGGGGAGGAGCCTGGAGCCCCGGGCGACGTCATGCCAGAGGAGAGACGCCCTCCCGATGGCTGTAATGAAGGAGACGGACGTGTTTTCCGTCTGGAGGTTTGATCGTCACTGAGAGTCTGGAGGTGTAAAATGGCCCCCAGCCAAATCAGTTTGGGATCAACAACAACAGTCCAACTCTTTCCCTCAGTTCCGATCGAGAGGAGGCACAGACGGTTCCCGCTCTCTAAATGTGTTCCCTCTCTTTCTTTCTGTCTGTCGAGCCACATTAAAGCTCCCATTTATCTCCGCCCGCCTTTTATTGCTCTTCTCTGTTTGTCGCCCATTGTTCTACTTCTCCTTCTCACTCCGTCTTCTTCCTGTTGTCTTTTCACTTAGAGTCCATCTTATTTTGAATGTTCTCCATCTTTCTCCTTTTACTTTATTACTCTTTCCTCCTTCCATCCCTCTCTCTCCTCCTTCCTTTCATCTCTCTCTCTCCTTCCTTCCATCCCCCTCTCTCTCTCTCTTTCTGTGTTTCTGTTCTCGGTGTAGGCTTGTAGACACGGCACTGTTCTGGATTTGTAAAATGAGGTACTGATGTCACTCCATACTGATGTCAATAGGAGTATCAAGCCATGATCACGTCAAAGTGCTGTTGCCATGGTTACTAAGTGCCACCGCTCTCACCCCAGAAAGACGAAGAGACAAAGTAGAGTGTGTGTGTGTGTGTGTGTGTGTGTGTGTGAGAGAGATCAAAATAGTTTTATATGATGGAGATGTTTGATCAGAATAGACTGTCTCCGGTATCTCCGTGTTAAATGTTGCATGGAGGGAAGAAAATGGAAAGAGCAGCCGGTGCTATCGACGTATCGATCCGTGTGTGTTCTGTCTTTTTTATTAAAGTTCTCAATGCACACTTACAGTTGACTATATGTCCGTGTAGCAGACGGAATAGAAACAAATCTTATCTTCAAGGCTGCGGAAAAATATTTGACTGTTCTTGTGTGTTCCTTGCTCCTCAGGACAGTGATGGAGACAAGAGTGAAGACAATCTCGTAGTGGACGTCTCCAACGAAGTAAGTTGCCCTTCTCTATTTTAAATTATTTTTGACATCCTATTAAGTTAATCGAGTGGATATAACCTATATTTACCTTTGCATTGAAAATGCGGAAGGTTATGTTTTGATCGCCGTGTATTTGTGTGCGTGTTATTCGCATAAGTCAAAAAGTATTAAACCGAATCGCATGAAATTTGGTGGGATGATTGGTTATTATCCGGGGACCGTTTGATTAGATTTCTGGGATAGATCGGGTCAAAGGTCAAGGTCATGAAAAGGTCAAATTCTTATTTTTACCACATTTTTATCCAATTGGCGTGCAACTAATGCCAACATGTTCATAATTCAATGCCCAATATTGTGATATGCGAAGGCATGCACTCTACTGAGTGCCCGTTCTAGTTTATATATTAACTGCTCGTCCTCTTAGATCTAGACCGCATTTCAGCTCAATGTTTTCTTTCTTCCAGCCCGCAACTCGGTTCATTCTCTCTGATCTCATCATCCCATTTTTTAGCTGCAGCGTGCAGATGTGTTTAACGAAAAAGTTCTGATACACGACCACACGGCAGACGGAGTTTGTACGTAGCTGGTGAACATAGCGGAGCATTTAGCAGAGAAATACGATGTGAATAGTTCCATTGAACACACACACAAGTCATGCAGAGAGACATTTCCACATCACAGAGCAGTTCAGCGTTTCTTCTAACCTCTTCGGAAATGTTCCACCTTCACTACCGATATTTCTTTTTACCAAGTTTCCATCGTCACGAAGGAAAAATATTAAACACGTCCACAGAAGTAAAAACTTCAGTCTCTCTCTCTCCCACACACTTCTTTACGGCAATATGCTTGTGTAAAAGATGTAAGTCCCCGTTGCAGAAAAGAAAACGTATCAGATTTTCCTACAAAGACACGAGTTACAAGCAGCCTTCATCCCACAAAAGCCTCCTGTTGCAGTCCAGACATGAATAACTCATGGATCCGACTTTGCTCGCAGGAATAACTATATTTATTCTCCCCCACGTGACTGTGTGTTTGTCTGTCGGCAGCTCCATGTAAAACACATCTCTGTGCGTGTGCATGTGAGGTCAGTGTTGATTACCTTTCATTTAGATTTTACGCGACAAATTCATTGTTTCATTTTTGAGTCCTTGGTGTCTTTTTGACGAGGATCACTTTTCACACTTTCCAATTACCTTAAGCGTAATCACACTATGGTAAATGACTTGGAGGAGTACTGGACACACTGAACGGCCATTTGTACTTGAAATGCTCGCGTGCTGCAACGGTGAAAGGAAAATGATAAACTACAAAAAGTATTTCAAGTAGTAATGATTGAGCTTTCTGCTGCAGTTGCCTTGTAAATATAGGAAGAGCTTCTATGTAAGCTCATTATCAGCCACCACTGCTTGTGTTATCATCTTGTCAGTTTGTGTCCACACACACACACACACACACACACACACACACACACACACACACACACACTAGCTATCTCTTCTCATCTACTTCTTCTGTTTATTTCTTTTCTCTTTCCCAAATCTTGAAGCCTCCCTTCTCTGTTTCTTTTCTTTTCTTCCCCCTTTCCCCTCCCTTCTCTCATTAGATAACTGCAGTCTGGTTCATTTAATATATGCAAAGCCATTTACGACCCTGTATTAGTTTAGTTCTTTAAATACTTGTGTACCAACAATATGTTTTATCGAAGCCCTCTGTATGTTGATATTGCACACAAAGGCAGAACTGGTCTCCTGTGTGATTTGGAAACTGGTACAAATGCATAAAGAAAGAAATGTGACACGAGTGTAATGGCACAAAAGAGAAGACACTTTTTTTCGTGTGTGTGTGTAGCATTTCCATATATTTGAACATACATCCTGGCCTGCATGTGTGTGTGAGTGCATTTCTTCTTGCATACAAGTGTCTACAAGCCATGTTAATGTCTCTGTGTGTGTGAGTGGATGGGCATTATCTGCAGGTACAGCCACAGTGACGATCCCTTGAGTTTCATGCAATGTTCTCCGAGCTCTAATTTATACATCTCTTTAAACTGTGACACCATACGTTCTGTGGTAACCATAAAAGAAGACTAGAAATAAACATATTTTTTAACTCTGTCAACCAACTGTTGTGACATTAAAAAAAAATCTAGTCCTGCTTGTTAACGTGCTGCTCCACAGAAGAGATGTGTTCACTGAAATAGTCTAAAAAAAGCTAAATAATAAGTGGGTATTCAGACGTAAAGCATTCTGCATTACACCATTCAAGCGCCTGCTCTGTGGGGGCAATGTCGCTTCAGATATCGGGGAGACAATGAAATACAAGTGATTTTTGACATTCCCAGGAGGGATTTTACAGCGAAAAATAACAAAGTTATATGGGGGTTTTGCATCAATTGAGATGTGGCTGCATTCACGTAAGAACATGAAGTCTACCAGAAATATCCGGTTGCACGCATTTTATTGGCCTACACCGTCTTGCCTGATGACATCACACAGCGTTGTGGCGAATGTCTCACTGAACGGCGTTAGATACCAGAGCACTAACGGCCTGGTGGCGAGGAATGGAACAACGAAATAGTTAAAAACACGGTTTGCATCCGTCAACACCAAAATTAAAGATATTTTTTTCAATCTCTGTTTCTCTTTCAAGGAGCCTAACTCTCCTGCGGGCAGCCCTCCTCACTCGCCCCGCGGGAACGGGTTGGACCGGGCCCCCACCCTCAGGAAAGAGCTCCCGGGCTCCTCGAGCATGGGAGAGGCCCCTTCCACCCCAAACCCTCGCAGCCCCACCCCCGGGAAGGCCAAGGACCTTTCACAGGTGGGTTTATGCTTTATATATATATATATATATATATATATATATATATATATATATATATATATATATATATATATAATATAATATATATATATATATTAATATGTATATATATATATATATATATTATATATTTTATATATTATATATTTTATATATATATATATATATAAATTATTATATATAATATTAATATTATTTAATAATTTAGCTGCATATTATTTAATAATATTATTAAATATATTACTCTAATTTTCAACCTGAAGGTTTAAACAATTTTTTTTGTTATATTATTATTTTTTCCCTTTTTATATATTTTTCACCCCAAGGTCGTCCATTCCTGGTCCATGTTATGCTTTCATTTGTGGTAATTTGTTTTTTAAGAGGAAAAATACTGAGTAGCTCCATGGATGCCTCGTACAGATATTTGTGCCAGTACTATTGAGATCATTCGATAAGTGACATGTTGATGGTTTGTGTAATAAATGAAGGATTTATGGCCCCATGTCAGGTCAGCCATGTGTTATAGATATATCTCTCGTTTGACTTCTCTACAGATGGATAAGTCCCAGTCTCCGTTGTCCAAGTCTGGGACCCCGTCCCCGTCCCACCGTGAGGCCCATACTCCCGGAGCCTCAGGAGCTCCTGGTCCCAGCACCTCCTGCCTCCGCCTGGTCAGCAAGGCAGCATCCAGTGCCGACCCCCTCGGTGAGCCTCTCCTGACTGTCTAGCTTACTTTATACTCGCCATGAAGTCGGGAACCCGGCGCCAGGCGCTCGCGCCAGAAGATAACGTAATCACGGGACTGCCACAAAGAGTTCCGCTTCAACTAGTATGTGTGTATATACTGTATGTATGCATGTGTGTATTTTTATTTTGTATTATTAGCTGACCTGAATGAGTTTTCCACCCAGTCTTCCTCTGCTCTTCACACCATAAATCCTTTTGTTCCCAGTTTTGAATGTTCCCATTTGTCTGTTTATGTTATGACGTAACTCTTTGTAATAAACTTTGTCATGCAATGATAGTTTCATCTTTTTGTGCCAAAATCTCTTGTTTCTATCACAGCAGAGTTAATTGGAAGAATGTGCCTGTGCGACAGCTGTTTTGAATATTCAAAACCGTAAGAACCCAAATAGGCCCCGCCCACCCTGATCTCCGATAACCACTGTGCTCTTGAGCAAGGGGCAGCATGAACACCTCTCTTGTACTTCTACATCTCAACAACGACAGTTTAATGAAAGAAAAAGGTTTCCATCCTTCTCAGCCCCTCTGTGACTGTGTCTGTACCCGTGTGCCATGTATTGTCCCCCCTCTTTATTTCCCTTCAATCCCTCCTTCCTCTTTCCCTCCCTCCCCAGCTCTCCGCAGTCCCATGTCTGTGCCCCCCGGTTCATACCCGGCTCATTTTGGCGTGGTGTCCCACGCAGGCCTGAACGGGGAGCTGGCCAGCCCAGGTGGTTTCGGTGGAGCTCTAACTCTCTCTCCGCAAATCAGCGCAGCAGCCAATGCCTACTCCCGAAGCCCCATGGTGAGTAAAAGCCACATTTTTCTTCTCTGTCAAGGTTTGATTTATCGTCCGCCATCAGCTCTAACCCTCCGACTGCTGTACAGCCAGATGGACGTGCTCCTAAAGATGCTTTAAAGATATCGCGCTTACATTCTCTCATTCGCAATGGTGCAATTCTAAATGCATCTGATCCGTTTGTCTGATCACAAAATGCTAACCTGTGTAGCATTACTTCAAAACATGCTCCGTGTGGTCTTTATTGTCCAGCCTCACTAACATGAACACAAACACAGAGTAGCTCAAGCACTCGAGTTCATTCAGAGAAGAAATCAATCATGAGGTCATGATAATGTGATATGTTGGTATTTGGAGAGTTGAGCCACATGTTGAGTTTATTAAAGCACAAAGGGAGAGAAGATGAGTGGCTCGTCATATCATTCTGTGTTTGTTATCTTAAGTTTGTCCTTTTCATTAATAGGCCTACAATTTATTCAACGTGTTTTCGATCTGAGCAAACGTGTTTGTAGCAAAGCAAACCAGACCTCAGCCTCTCAGAGATTTTTGTTTGTTTTTCTCAAGGTCCAATCACAGTTTGTGTAGCTACACTATGTATCTTTGCCTTTGAGGAAGTCAAGGCCGTTAATTTAGCTACAGTATGTAGCCAATGATAGTAATGTAGCTATAATTTGTAGCTTTGCCTTTGAAGAAGTCAAGGCCATTAATGTAGCTACAGTACTTAGTCAACGCTATCAATGTAGCTACAGTACGTAGCTTTGACTTGAGGAAGTCAATTCTCTTAATTGTTTGTCGTCTTTTGTCTCCACCAGGTGGCGTATGAATCTCGGTCTCACCTGAGGGCGCCAGGTCTGTCCTCTTCTTTGCCCGGTTCCTCCGGCGGCAAGCCGTGAGTATTCACCCTGTTGATATTCAACTAATGGCTTGACAAATTGGGTGCTATCTACATTTGGTTGACACATATTTAATGTGTTTAATACCTGTGTGTGCATGTCTAGCCTGGGTACATCACATAATACAGTGGCAGTTAAACAATTAATCTTCTTTGCTATTGATTATTTTTTTAATTAATATGTAAAAGATGATAATCACGTCAGGCTAAATAAATACTGTGACACAGACACGATGCTCATACTCGAATCAAAACTTCTTCAGGGATAATCCAGGCATCTGGATTGGATAAGAATCCGGATCAGTTCCTCCTCGCGAGTCATTGTGCGCTTGTTTAGTGACGCACATCAATTCTGGTGAAAAACGGATGCTGTGGGACTTCGAGTGTCCAGATCACCTCCAACGCTCTTCCACCACGAGGTCCGCCTCAACGACGTCGTCTTTGTCATTCGTTGCCGAGTAGCAATTCATTCTTGCGGTGCTAATTTCGAGTCATAAAACCGCCTCGGCTTCCAACCGGTGCAGTATTGATCCGCCATTAGCAACGCCACGCTGACTCTTCCCTGTAATACGATCGGCCATTATGCAATTTCCGCCCAGAGCTCCCAGTGCGCCAAGTAATTGCCAGAATTTGCACACGTATCCCTGTAGTTCCCCCGCATCACGGTGGCCTCAGACCCCACAACCTGCACACTGTGAGTGTGTGGTTGTGGGGTCACTGTGTGTATTTGTGTACCTGTCGCTGCTCTGCTTTGGACTTGCTCATTGATTGAACGATTGATTCCATCTTGCAGGGTTCGTACGGTCATGGAAAACCTGGGAAAGTCATGGAATTATAAAATGGTCATTTCCAGGCCTGGAAAAGTCACGGAAAAAACTTAAATCATCAAAGTTTTGGAAAAGTCATGGAAATTTGTTATAATCACATGTTCATTTACACAGAGTTTGAACTAATTAATGTTTTTTTTAAAAAAGATGCTCAAAATATAAGCCGATGTACGATCTCAATACGTAACATTTTCTAAATTGTTCATGTTTATACCGAGATTTCAGTTTGGTCATGGAAATTTGGTTTAAAGTCATGGAAAAGTCATGGAAAAATCATGGAAATCCATTGGTCAAAATGTCTAAGAACCCTGATCTTGTCCGTCCTGCTTCTGGCCCTTTTCTCCAGTCCCTCTCCATCCTTTGTCCCACCTGTGTTCATTTGAGCCGCTCTTGAAGTCTGAAGTATCGATCCGTTGCCGTTCCTCCCGTCTCCGCAGCGCCTACTCGTTCCACGTGAGCGCAGACGGCCAGATGCAGCCGGTGCCCTTCCCCCCCGACGCCCTGCTGGGCCCGGGAATCCCTCGTCACGCCCGTCAGATCCA